>JMSH01000116.1:38039-65909 GCA_000712465.1 Huntiella moniliformis | reverse complement strand
ACTGGCTTTCTCAGCCTTTGGCACCCACGTCGCGAGTGACGTTTGCGTTTATTGGTTACACCAACTGTGGTTGCTTTCCACCCCGCTCTACGTTTGGCCGTGGCATCAGGCCGCGGCTCACCCTCTGAACGTTTGCGTTTCAATGGCCGGGTCTTTGTTGACAATTTCCCGGCTTTGAGCGCCGCTAGTATAGTCTTCGGCTTCATAGAGCAGTGCGGCGAGGTCGGGATGCGATGTTGTGATTTCTGTTGAGAGTTGTCGGAGCTTCGGAACCAGTTGAACTTGAAGGCAGACTTTTTTCGTGGTTACTGATTTCGGAGGCGCTGTCTCTTCAGAATAGTAAAAGTTTGAATTGCCATAGGTCGGAGTCTGGCAAGCTCATACAACGGAGGGTCCACTTTTCTGACCCAACGACATCCAACACGGCGAGCGTGAATGATATCAGCGTCACTGAAATCCTTTGAAGGGGCAAAAGGTTCAATCACAATTTCAAAGATATCGGGGTCTTGGTCTCGGAACATCTGCATTGCCAAGCAAGTTGAGGGACGGGAATGCGGGTTATCATAAATGTTTTTCACAATGGACTCATTCGGACCTACACGCCTAGTTCTCGCTCGAATGAGAAGCTGACTTTCAGGAAGATCATTCAGTAAAGATAGAGGCAAGCGCATTTGCCGGGCTGAAGATGTTCGCTTTCGTGGGGTTGTGTGAGCGTGTATGATCTTACATTTATACCATTCAGGTATTCCCATAAGGTGTCTCCACGGTGTTATACGGAACAAATGAGTCCAGGACCAACTAGGAAACAGATCTTTAGGTCGTCCAATTTTACCATGATTACACCAACAAAGACCATGCTGCATCTTGCGCGTTGGTATCCCAAAGACATGGTCAATTCCCCGGGTTTTTAGAAGGCCAGAAATTGCGTTAATTCTATCTTCGGCAATGGCAAGCTTTCTCCAAGAATATTCTTGCACTAAATCAAATGCTGACCTCGATCCAGCCGTTTGACATTCAGTTTGACAATCTGGCTCATCTGCAAAAACTGCATGATGATATGCAACCATTGGACAGTTGATGTGCCATAGAATCGTCGAATCCGTAAAGTAAAGTCGGCGAGGGGAAAGATATTCTTCTTGGAATGTCCACCCGCGGGTTTGCCATTCTGTTTTTGGATGGTCACAGTGTGGGGTCTTTTCTATGGTCCCCCAACATCCATGATCAGAAAGTGATTCCAGGTTGCCATCAAAGTCCCGAGTGTATCCCGGAAGGCCAGAGTGTATGTTCTCAGACAAAGCGCAAATCATAGTCAAGTATGAGTTGGCGTAGATATCCCCCATTGCATGAATTTGTTCGGCCTTTTCCTTTTTGTCGTCCTGCATGATGTAATACCGATCAATCCAGATGTATGGAATATCAAGAATTTGGGCCATAGTCATACAGTCATACAGCGTGTTAGACATTGTCTCAGGGGACAAGGAGCCATACTGAGTGAACTTGTCTTGGGTTTCGGGAGTGAGCATGTTCATGTCTTCGGAATCCCATCTGTAACTAATTGCAGAGTAGCGGACATGATTGTTTCCGATGTGCACAACACATCCTTTGTTGACATCAATCAGACGAAAGGACAAAGGGTATTCTACATAGGTTTTTTAGTTTTAAGCCCCGTCATACTGAAAGATATTCTTACCTTTTGCTTGTTGTAAGTTCTTCTCTGGGTACTTGTTGAACTGGCTCTGTATTTGTTGTTTCAAGATTGCTGAATTACAGCGACTAAGATCACGATACATTACGCCCGGTCCATTGAAATCGCTTGTTGGGAAGAGTCTGGCATGACCCCGAGTCCAATACGACCCGCCCTCCTTTTTGTCGATGTAAAACTGTATGGGGCTCAAGAACGAATTCCGATATCCATTGACGTGACTTTCAGAATATGGACACCACCACGAAACCTTTATTTCTTGGATCCTGAACACTTGGTGACCGTGTAAACGTATTGTTTGCAACATGCCGGTTGCCAAACCAAAGCAGACCGGACAATCCGGAGAGAGTCCAAGTCTTTTCAATCCCGGATGGAAATGCTTTTCGGCAATTGGCCATGGAGAAAACCCATCCTCCCCAAATGTTGTTCGATTCTTCGTTACTTGTTGGATTTCATCGTCGTCCAATGAGATCCACTCTGTGTTATTGATAGGGTAAGGTGCTTCATACCGTCCCTCAAATTTATTAGACTGATCCTCGAAGCACTCTTTGCAGTCTTGAACAACCATCTTGCTAATGATCAGTTCAGCGCAAGATGAGCACCAATTCTGGTTGCGAGACACATTTTCCACAATTCGACGGTTGTATTCCGCACATGATTCTCTTTCGTCCTCTTCAGGTGGGCTGTGAACAATTCCGTTGGACTGCTAAAATCATTAATGCTTCGTTGTTAGTACTATTATGCAGACACCAGCGGAGAATCTTACCTCTTGGTTGTCAGTGAAGGACAATGCAGAACCTAAGCGTTTTTCAGTTCAATCATGATATCTCACAACGGCAACTTCGAACATTTTGCTGAAATTCAAAACCAGAAATGGTTCAAATACTATTAGAACTGCTTAACTAGATATTTAGTTTTTTTGTCAGTTAAATATCATCCAGACCCAACCTGATTTCTCGGAAACAGGCAAATGAACACTAAGCAGCCCACGTACGTCACATTGCAGGATCAAAAAATACCCAAGCAACCAATCAATCATCCTGCATGATGAGCGAATCAGGACTCACTTTGTGAAGCGAATTCAACGCCCACTTTATACCACGAAGGGGTGCCACATATTAAACATGAAGCCGGACTTTCAAAGTTTTGTTTTTAGAAGGAATCGATGGGAGATTGTCTTCGTTCATCAAGATTATTCTACCATTACAACCAGAATCATAGGCCTTCGCCCCTTTGTTTTCTTAGGTTTGTCTTTATTTAGCTTTACTTGCGGTTTTCACTCTTATTTTGCGATTTTGCTTATGTCGTTCTATACGGTGTGGGCCTTTCCTGTCCCTTATGGTGCTCTCTACCCATAATGGACCCAACAAGCACACGCTTCACAATGCTCCTGGCTCATGATAGTTAAATGCTTTGAAATGAGCAATGAAATGGATATAATGGACGCCCTAGCTGCGCGATTTTGGTGATGGCCGGATTTCTGCTTCGGATAGTATCAGGATATTGCTATCATGGTTAGGGTGGTATCGTTCTACGCGGAAGAATATGGAATATCTGGTTTGTTATCTTGATATTGGGCGTACTAGTTACTTTAATGACGATACCAGCATCGTTCGAAATTCATGAACGGTTAATTCCGCATGTCATAACCTTGGCCTCTTGTCTAACGGTAGTATATTCCTAGACTGCTATTATAGTCGGGTAGACGATGAGGCTGCCTTAGTCGAAGGGATTCATCCACCATTTGTTGTACGCAAAATCAAACAACGGGGGAAGGTCATGTTTGTCAAGAGACCGGTTTCGTTAGGGTTGAGACGTGGATAGGCTATTGCTAAATTACACCAGTGACGTCTCTCCCAAAACAAGATGGCAGTGCAACTCGTTTGCTTGTTTACCAACCGAGGTTAATATCAAGTTGGTGTAACACTTCTAAACCAGCGTAGGTGTTTTGCATTTCGTGTATACCATGTAGTTTTTCTATTTGACACTTCCCTCCTCTCCTCTCCTCTCGTGTCTCGTTTTTCATCTTTAATACCTTGGTAATCGTTACTCTACTCCGGTTGTAACCTTTGAACGTCCCGATCATGTCGATCCTTCACCGGCTCCTTTCAAACAGCCCCTTCACCACCGACACCAAGTTGTTATTGTTCCATTTCACGCCCACCGCCGCCAAAATCGCCGCTCATCTTCATCTGCCTTCTTCTTATACCCTCCTACCATGACTCTCTTCCAAGAAGCTCGCTTAGCTCAGTTGGTTAGAGCGTCGTACTAATATTCAACCTCGAATATTAAGTGATGCGAAGGTCGCCAGTTCGACCCTGGTAGTGAGCACTCACAACTCCTTCTGTTTCTTTTTGTGCCTTTCTAGCTTACTCTCAAGCTACTTAAGCTCCACTACGTGGCATTCCTCTAACAAGAAATACATACAAGCTTCGATGGCGCAGTGGTAGCGCAGTGGTCTCATATTCATGAGGAGCTTGATTTCTAAGAATTCCTCTGGATAATGCCATCCAAAGGTCGTGAGTTCGACCCTCACTCGGAGCATCTTTTTGGCTGTTTCTTGTTGTTTACAGTGACTTGTTAAGTATTGTTCTTTTTGGTTGTCGTTGATATTGTTCCCTATGATGTCGCTTTTTTACGCCGGAACCGGAATTCACATGGTATATAGCGTCAACTAAACCGGCTAGTCTTCAACGGTCTGATGGTGTAGTTGGTTATCACGTTTGTCTAACAGTAACTCGGTTGCTTGGACACAAAAGGTCGGCGGTTCAAGTCCGCCTCAGATCAATACTTTTTGGACTCCTTCATCTTGATGTAATACTCCATTGTGTATGATTTTTTTTCATTGTCCTTGGATGTTGAGGATCACTTAAACCCCTGTCACTTCGAGTTTTTACGGGGTTTGTTTTTATTAACCCTACTGGTGACCAACACCGGGACTAAACATGCGTGCCGGTTTCTTTTTCATGTTAGGTTAATACATTTTGTCAATTGCCAAACAAATAACTTTGAATGAAAAGACGGATTATTTATCTACCACTTTTGTCCGTGTTGTAGAATTACAACTGTATTTTTGAAGATTATATGCACAAAATCCAACTCCGGGTGATTTGTATCGGACTAAGGTTAACCCGATATATACTTGAGCCCAACAACGGCCGGGTTAACAAATCCGCTAAACCCAGATTTGTGCTACACTAATGTGGATTCGCCAATCGAGGATAATGGGATTTGTTCCGGATGGATGGGGTTGAGTACGAATTTGATGGGGCTGGTGTCTTGATTTGGTTCTATCAAGAAGCCCAACATTGGTTTTCAGGATATAGTTCCCTAGGGTGGGTTCTATTGTAAGACCGGTTAAATAGTTCATCCCGTATGTTGAATTTCATGATAGATTTTGGGAGTCTTTTGAGACACGCGTGTCATGTATTAGTGTGTGGCAATGTGCTTGTATCTGTACCAGTTGTTGAGATGAAGGTTGTTTTGGATATTTATCATGATGTCTTAAACTAGACTACTATCATCAACAAGTTCTATACTACAAATATCACTTTTGATATCAGTATTCCGGCTTAGTATTCAACACCGGATTAACACTATTGCGATGCCAAGTCCTACTGTGGATATAGCGTGAACAAGGATTTGAAGGGGCTCGCGCGGCTCCGGGCTCTGTAACTAAGACAGGGATTATGTAGCAGGGCGGAGCGGAACGGTGGATTTTCCCGCTGTGACACTTGAGATAGATTCTTTGTTGACTATATCTAATGATAATCATGTTGAAGGGTATATGTATGGTTGAGGGGAACATCTCATGTACATATGTACAGACTTTCTATAGATGTCTCACCGAATCGAGTGAGATCTGGGAATGGAAGGCTTTCATCTCGGCTGGGGGTTCTAGACTGGGTCGATCGAAGTTACTGATCAATACAGATTTGATAGCTGCATGTGGTTTTGCGGGGGAGGGGCAACTATGCGATACTAGTCCCAACAAAACGTGTATTTCCATGTCGAAATATAGACGGCGGCAATAGAGTTGCAGTTATGTGATTTGAATGTAACAAATAATGAGCCGAGGCATAAAGATGCGTTTTATAGGAGGAGGGTTTATTCCAAATTACATTGTCTTGGCCACACGTTTTCTCATACTATCTTGATCTTGGTTTGCTCACGGTTATGATATCTCAAATATGAGTAGTATTTCGTTGTCGTTGGGTGGTAGTGTAGCTTGGATCCACTAGAGCTTAGGTACCATTGTTTGCCCCAGCCCTGAATTGCTTGTGCAGCCTCATCAATAGTTGGAACAGGAAATATCAACCTTACAATTCCTGATATTATACGGCACTTGGAAACTGTACTTTGGTTGTGGTCTAGGGTCATGTGTAATTCCTTGCATATTCACCAAAAACCAAAAATGATGTGCCATGTTTACATTTCAAGGTGAGACATTCTTTGAACCAAGTCCACCAAAAGTCCTCAAAACTGTTGTTGATATCATGAAAGATGACGAAATCAAATACTCCAATACCATTTTAGGAATATTCTACTGAGAAACAAACCCAACCCCCGGACCACAAAAAAAACTAGGCTAATTCATGTCTCTGGTGGTAACCACAGCGTCAACAAGTTCCCTTTCTGGGTAAACCTAAAGGTATTAGTGACTATTAGTCGCATAAAATCCCACTCAAAATATCGTCGAAAAAAAAAAGACAAATCCCAACAACCAGTGAACCACTAAACAGACCCGGCCTCGTTCGCCTCCCCAGATTCATGTTCCCGCCTTTGTGCTTGTTTTTGGGGGCCTCGAGCCCCACGTAGAAATGCGTCGCTCGCTTGGACTTTTGCGTTGGTTCCGGCTGGACTACGGGAGCTTGGTCCGTCTTGAGAATGAATCCTTTTTTTTTTTTGCAATAAGTAGGCGTTTATGTACTTCATGTATCCCGCATCCACATTGTTTATTATCTTTTCTTTTACTCGTTCCTTTTTGACTCCGTCTAGACTTCTTTTCTTTTCTTCATCAACTACATCTACCTGTTGAGAAAGATTGCAATAATGGAGGCTTCCCCATTCACATACTTCATTACTCCCGTTCGGGAGCTCTTCAAGTGGCCTCTTGCTTCAGAGCCCTTTGCTATTCCCCCACCACCAGCCGGAAGTTTCCAACATGCGCCCAAGTTCAACATTCCCGAGGCCTGGTGGGCTCCTGTTCTTGATGCTCGCGTTCCTCTCACTATTGCCGCCGTCTACGCTGTCACAGCCAAGGCTTTGACTGCTTACAACCTCTCGCACAACAAGCAGCCCTGGGCCATTAGCAAGACTCGCGCTTTCAAGATCTTTGTCGTTCTGCACAACATCTTCCTAGCCGTCTACTCAGCCTGGACTTTTATCAACATGGTCGGTACTATGCACCGGTCCATTGCCAGTCCCTATGGCCCCGGTGGTCTCACCGCTACCGTTGACAGCTTCTGCCAGATTAACGGTGTTCCCGGCTTTGACGGCGCTGTTTTCTACAATGAGGACTCTGGCAAGTTTGCGACTCTTGGTAACAACGCTGGTATTGACGCCGAGACTGGTCTTCCCAGCCGCTACGCTACTGGTCGTCTTTGGAACGAGGGTCTGGCTTTCTATGGCTGGTGGTTTTACCTTTCCAAGTTCTACGAGGTTCTTGACACTGTCATTATTCTCGCTAAGGGCAAGCCTTCTTCGACTCTTCAGACTTACCACCACGCTGGTGCTATGATGTGCATGTGGGCTGGTATTCGCTGGATGGCTCCTCCTATCTGGCTGTTCGTTGTCTACAACTCTTTGATCCACTCGCTCATGGTATGTATTTTCCCTGTCGTTTGATTTGGTGCGCATTATATTCGACCTTGAAGCTAACACTATATGTTTTACAGTACACCTACTATACTGTTACCGCTTTCAACATCCGTGTCCCCATGTTGATCAAGCGTTCCTTGACCACGATGCAGATCACCCAGTTCCTTGTTGGTGTCGTCTGTGCCATGTCCTACTCTTTCGTCGCCTACGCTCTCCCCATGACCGCCCAAGTCCCCATCACTGCCACCGCCGAGTCCGCCCCCGCTGCTTCCGTCGCCGAGGCCAACGCTGGCGTCCTTGACACTCTTAAGCAGATTGTCATTGGCGCCATGACCAAGGCCGCCGACGCCGCCGCCTCCGTCTCCTCTTCGGCTGCCGCTGAGTCCGCTACTGCTGTCGCCGGCGCTACCCGTAGCGAGACTGTCTACGTTGCCCAGAACTGCGTTAACAGCTCTGGTGTTCAGTTTGCTGTCTGGCTTAACGTCTTTTACCTGGCTCCTCTGACCTACCTTTTCGTCAGCTTCTTCATTGCTAGCTACACCCGCCGTGGTCGTTCGGCTGCGCAAAAGGGTGACAAGTCTAAGGCTACCGAGTCTCAGCTCATTGATGTCCAGCGCGCCGAGAAGGCCGGTTGGGAGGCTGCTAAGAACGTCGAGAAGGAGGTGTACGGCCAGAACGGTGCTACCAGCCCCAAGCGCACTCGCGCTGGTGCCGCTCGCAAGTAAACATTCGAGTGTGTGTACTTGAATCCATGTTTAGTTGTTGTGCATGTAGAAGGTCACATGTGCTTGGTTTCCTAAATGGGAATTATACTAGTGATAGCTGCTGATTGATTGGCCTCTGGAGTTTGTTGCCGGGACGGGGGTTTTTGCATTCATGTCTGGGTTTGTTGGTTCTCAAAATTACGAGACACTGTCTCAATGGGTTCGGCGTTCTTTTTTCTTGTTTTTGGTGTTGTTTGCTATTACCGCGAAGTTGCGGCCATGAACTGAAATATACTTTTTACTCTTTTCCATAAACATATCCATCATGACGTATGTTCATATAATGTAGAACTGTCAAGGATTTTCTCGCTTAACCCAGATACCCTTATCACTGACTAATCGTGAACTGGCCCATGAGCTTTGGAGGGGCAACACTAATGAAATCCTTGTCTGTGCATAATGGGCTGCATGACAAAAGACTAGTTTTTTTTCTGTAAATCCGCATATGTGCATGTTCTGATGAGTTATTACAGACGACATTGGTTACTTACTGTTTTGTCCATATACTGCCGATATTCTTTACTTTTCTTAACAACTGTCGACTTTATAAGAACCCAGCAATTCATAGCAGCTAACGAGCTTGCGAAATGTGCTATATCAAAGGCGGGACATTTGCTGTCAGATAATATTCACGAATTCCGGATACCAACCATCACATCCACTCCAAATACACATAACACAAGCTGCAAATCGACGCACGCTGGAAGCAAGGGATACAACACAATCGATAACAACCCAACGACAAACGGCAGCGCTTATCTGAAAAGCCGTATATTCAGTGAACGACGCGGCTGGTAGGATTTCTTCAATCCACATTTCACACCCTTTGAGTGAATCGTCACTTCGACTGTAGCGAGATTCTCAGCTTTTACAATGCTGGCTTTGGTGTCGACTGCGCGGTTGGCACGGCCATTACAACCAACACGACCAAAAACCACGGCTATTTCAATACCACGAACGACGAGAGGCAGTTTCGTTGCGTTTACACGGTGGGCTTCAACGGCGGAAGCACCGACTGGTGATGTTACAAAATCCTTGGCTTGTAAGTTTTTTTTTGCGGTGTTTTTGTTTCATGGATGGTGATTAGATCGATAGGCGCACAGTTTGATAGACGCCACGGGCTTTTCCTTCTGTACGACAATTATTATGACATGGGCTTTGGCTAACTGGAATGACAAACAATAGTACCCGCGACGCCACGAACGAATCAGATCGGCATTCAGTCGTTAAGTAAAGAACTACACCAGAAGATTTTTCCGAGAGCCGGCGACCCGAAAGCACCGGAGCATTTAGTGAATTTAGCAAAGCAACATTTGAGTAAACATGATTTACTAGGGAAAAATACGGATGGTGCGGGGGCAATTGCTTTCAAGATACCAGACTTGTTAGGCGAAAGTAAAACGCTTGACGAGCATTTTACGCTTTTGGGGAAGGATGCGTCGGAACCATACTTGAGGATGGCGTCGGAGTTTGCCATGTCAGGACACCCTACACGACCAAAGCAGTGGACGGTGAAATCTGGATGGACGAAGTATGTCTATGATGAAAAGGAGGGCTATATCGGTGTACCAGTAGATGCACCCGATGATAACTTGTTGTCGTTTGATACGGAAGTGCTATACAAGGACAACCCATACGCAATTATGGCCTGTGCCATGAGTCCGTCACATTGGTACTCATGGTTATCTCCATGGCTTCTCGGCGAAACGGAAGATCGCCACCATCTTATCCCATTAGGCGACCCAACAAAAGAACGCGTCATCATTGGCCACAATATTGGTTTCGATCGCGCCCGAATCCTCGAAGAATACGATCTTAAGCAAACTCGCAATTCCTTTATCGATACCATGTCACTACACGTTGCTGTCAACGGAATGTGCTCACAACAGCGACCCACATGGATGCGCCACCGCAAGACAAAGGAACTGCAAGAGCAGTTTGAAGAGAATCCATACGATGAGGCTCTTGCCCAGCAGATCAAGGAGCGTTCAATGGAAGAAGAAGAACTATGGATTGAGAGGAGTTCTATCAACTCGTTGAGAGATGTTGCGCAGTTCCATTTAAATATTGTTATGGACAAGACTGTACGTGATGAGTTTGGGACTTTGGACCGGCAGGGCGTTAGAGACAAGTTACAGGAGTTGATCGATTACTGTGCTACTGATGTGCAAATCACACACAAGGTTTTCAGATTAGTCTTTCCTAACTTTTTGGAAACTTGTCCGCATCCTGTCAGTTTCGCGGCACTCAGACATTTATCTTCTGTTATCTTGCCTATCAACAAGTCATGGGAAACTTACATCAAGACAGCGGAAGAGACATACCTCACAATGAACGCCGGTATCATTGAACGCTTACAGGCTCTTGCTGAGAAGGCTTTGGCCATCAAGGATAAGCCGGAAATATACGAAAATGATCCATGGTATTCACAGTTAGACTGGTCCGGACAAGAAATCCGTATGACCAAGGGAACCAAAAAGGAACCCCCACGACCGGTGGCCCGGCAGAAACTTCCAGGTATGCCGATGTGGTATAAAGATCTGTTCCCCAAGGTGGCGGAGCCTATGAACTTGACTGTAAGAACACGTATTGCACCTTTACTTTTACGTTTATGTTGGGAAAATCACCCATTAGTCTGGTCTTCCAAGTATGGCTGGGTATTCAAGGTGGCGCCGGAGGAGGTCAAGAGTTACACTGACCGACAGGCAATCCGGTGTGTTTTTGATGAGGAGGAAGTTGTTGAGAAGTTAGTAAATGATACGGAAGGTGTCTACTTTAAACTTCCACACAAGGATGGTCCTAAGGCCCGGTGTACCAATCCAATGGCCAAGTCATATCTCAGCTACTTTGAAAAGGGCATATTATCTTCAGAGTTCTCATATGCCAAGGAGGCTCTAGAGATGAATGCTTGCTGCTCGTATTGGATCAGTTCCCGAGACCGTATCAAAGGCCAGATGGCAGTGTACGAGGAAAGCTTCAAGGGCGACAAGGCCATACCGGGACAAGGCTTCATTCTTCCCCAGATTATCCCAATGGGTACCATCACGCGGCGTGCTGTTGAGAATACATGGTTGACGGCAAGTAATGCCAAGAAGAATCGCGTAGGATCAGAGTTGAAGGCTATGGTTAAGGCGCCAGAAGGCTACTGCTTTGTGGGTGCTGATGTCGATTCAGAAGAGCTTTGGATTGCCAGTTTAGTCGGTGATGCTACCTTCCAATTACACGGTGGCAACGCCATTGGCTTTATGACACTAGAAGGTACCAAGGCTGCTGGAACTGACATGCACTCGCGCACAGCAAGCATTCTGGGAATCACAAGAAACGACGCCAAGGTTTTCAACTATGGACGTATCTACGGTGCTGGTCTCAAATTCGCGGCTACGCTACTTCGTCAATTCAATTCGTCTTTAACTGAGGCGGAGACCCTCCAGACGGCGGGCCGCCTGTACATCAACACCAAGGGCATCAAGACGAATAAGAAGGTTATTTCGGAGCAGAAGTTCTGGCGTGGTGGAACCGAGTCGTTTGTTTTCAACAAGCTGGAAGAATTTGCTGGACAGCCTCGGCCTCGGACGTTTGTTCTGGGTGCTGGTATTACGGAGGCTTTGTTGGCACGGAATGTGAGCAAGTCGGGTTATTTGACTTCGAGAATCAACTGGGCTATTCAGTCTTCTGGTGTGGATTATCTACACATGTTGATTATTGGCATGGACTACTTGATTCGGAAGTATAGTGTCGATGCCCGATTGTCGATTACAGTACACGATGAAATCCGGTATCTTGTATCTCTCAAGGACCGGTACCGGGCGGCTATGGCTTTGCAAGTTGCGAACCTGTGGACTCGTGCTATGTTTGCCGAGCAAGTCGGAATCAAAGACTTGCCGCAGGCAGTAGGTTTCTTCTCGGCGGTGGATATCGACTCTGTTCTTCGCAAGGAAGTTAACATGGACTGTCTGACTCCTAGTCACCCCACAGCCATCCCCCACGGCGAATCTGTCGATATCTACCAACTTCTCGACAAGGGTGACGAAGCCCGTCTAGACCAGGGAATTGTCCCCGATCCGACAGTCGAGCCTCATCCGGAAAACTACTCGTATACCCCGAGAATGTCGGTCATGGAGCTGATGAAGTCGGAGACACAGCTGGAACATGAGTTGACGTTTATTAAGGCACAGATTACGGATGATGATAAAGAGTTGGACGAGTTGGTGAGGGAGCGGTTAGCACCGAAGGGTATCGTGACGGCGTTGGGTAATTTGGATAGGGAGATGATGAGGGAGATTGCAATGCAGTCGAGAAATCGGCCGAAGGCGAGGGGGGGTAGATCGGCTGCTAAGGCGGCTCAGGAATGGAGTAATTCATCTAGACCACCTCCTTCGAGTAGGCCGCCTCCTTATAGTAGACCACCTCCGTCTCAGACGACTCCCGTTAAGCCTGTTGATTCGAAGCCGGTGGTGGCTAAGGAAGTCTCAAAGGCTGCTGTTGAACCTGCTCCAGCTAAACCTGTTGCTTCTAAGCCAGTAGTGGCTAAGGAAGTCTCAAAGGCTGCTGCTGAACCTGTTGCCGTTGAGCCCGTTGCTTCTAAGCCGGCGATAGCTGAGGAAACCTTACAGACTACTGAAGAGCCCGTTACCGCTGAGCCTGCTGTCTCTAAGCCGGCAGCGACTAAAAAATCAGCAAAGGCTGCTTCTAAGTCTGTTCCAGCTAAAACTGTTGCTTCCAAGTCATCGGCGACCAAGAAAGCAGCAAAGGCTGCTGCGGAGTCTGTTTCCGCCAAGCCCGTTACGTCTAGGTCGAGAACGACTAAGAAGTCAGCAAAGACTGCTGATGAACCTGTTCCTGCTAAGCCAGCGGTGGCCAAGAAATCAGCCAAGGCTACAACTAAATCTATTTCCGCTAAGTCCGCTACTTCTAAGCCAGCGGCGGCCAAGAAATCAGCAAAGGCTGCTGCTGAACCTGTTACCGTCCAGCCTGCTATGACAGAGTCTATTATTCCGCAACCAACTTTCCCAGAACAACCAGTGGCTACCAATCTATCCGCACCTCCGATGTCGCCAATCAAGCCTACATCCTCCAAACTGATGCCGGAAACGCCCAAACGCAGCCGCGGACGTCCAATGCAAGTTCGCAATGTGACATACCAGGCTAAGAAGAAAGATACCCCAGATCCACACCAACTTAAGATGTTCTCCAAAGCCATGCATGCCCAAGCGGAGGCAATCACCGAAAAAGCAGACACTCTGGCATTTGATGATCCCGAGTTTGAGATGTTTTTTTCGGCTTATGACGGTCCCCCAGTTACGGGCCGTGGATAAAGCGGAGCAGGAGTGAAGTGAGGATAGTTTTGGTTGGTACTTGTGTTATCAATTGTTTGTATGTATGCATATCTCCCTTTTGGGATACCAGAAAGCGTTGGCGTTCGGATTGCATTGGTTTATTTAGGGTTTACGTATTTGTAATACACATGTATTCTTTTGTTGTACGATGAAATCATTGTCGCCTTGTAGTTGTAGTTTAAGGTGGGCCTGTAAAAGACCCCACTAGGAATCACATTCACATGTGATTTTTTTTCTGGGTTATGAGACACCTTTATTTTTGTATGTAAAATTTAGTCTAGAAAACGCGCCACACTGACTTGAGATTTCTGCATAACTTTAAACTATTTGGGCTATTTTCGCGAACCACTTTACACGACTTCAATTTCCAGGCATCCACTTGCTCTTTCTCCATTACAAGGCTGAATTTATCACCATCCAAAGTCGGATTCCTACAGCTAGGGTTTCTCCTTCGTCTTTTCTAATTTTGCGCCAGGAATATAATATCAAGTCGTCGATAGACATCACAAGTATCGACATACGCAACTCATTTCCCACAACACTTTTCTATCCCTCCTCAATTCAGTAACTATCCTCCCCTCCCCTGGTCCGGACTGTCCTGGGTTTGTCTTTTGCCCTTGGACTGTTAAGGGTTTCTTTTATTTTTTATGCTGGCGAGGTTGGCATGGATGAAGCGCGGTTGTTGGTTCTGGGTGCTACAAGGAAAACAACGAGTGTCACAGCGACTCGAAAGACAATTGGTGGAATTGTCATCACAACAAAGAAGGTTTCTTGGTAACGAGACGACAAAATTGGCATTTACGACGAGTTTGAAGAATCATACGGATCTTTTGGAGTCTGAGATATCGCGGGTTACGGGTTCTTGTGGTGCTTTGACGGGTTCGTTAGATGGGACACATCAATTACCGATTCGACAACCTTCTCGACATTCTTTATCGCCTGTTAACACATCGCATACGCACACCTTTCGCCGGTTCTCTACAACACATACTGTCGCGACAATGTCTTCACGTTCCTTAGATGCCGCAAAGGCAGCCAACAGCCGCTCCAAATCCGCAGCCATCGGTAACAACAACATCATGCAAATGTTCAACAAGCCCAAAACACAATCAACATCCACACAGAAAAATCCCCTCTCAGACACCGCGATACCATTACGATCGACCACGGCAAATGCAAAGCAACCATCCGCGTCAAAGATGTCAGCTATCTGCGCTGCCTCTTCAACTTCCTTTGCTGAATCGAAATCAGCTCCAGTAACCAACGGCCCCGCCCCCACGACGTCTTCCGCGCTTGAACCACCAACACTTTCCAAGAACCATATCTTCTCAACAGACGCTTTTGCCAAGGAATATGGATTTGACGACCTTGATATGGACGACTTCTCAGATGACCCGCTTGAGGAAATCACGCCTATTACCATGCCTCTGGTGAAGCCCGCCGGACCAGTCAAGCTTGTGACGAAGCTCNCCCGCCACTTCCTAAGGTGGCCCCCACATTCCCCGCCGTGATCGACCTGTGCGACGATGATTTCCCAGTTCACTCACCTGCTTTATCCACAGATAGTGGGAAACGTAGAGCTGAAGATGCGCTTG
Organism: Huntiella moniliformis; assembly: GCA_000712465.1. Lineage (NCBI taxonomy): Eukaryota > Fungi > Ascomycota > Sordariomycetes > Microascales > Ceratocystidaceae > Huntiella > Huntiella moniliformis. The sequence goes on along the minus strand of JMSH01000116.1, from coordinate 50,692 downwards.
ATATTCCTGTGGTGGCGGCCAAGAGGAAGAGACTACCGCCAAATTTGACACAATCATCACGCGATACCGCCACTCCTGAACCAACGCTAGTGCGTCGGGATGCCCAGAATACTATGGCTAGGGTCGATTCGATGGTGAGCAACTCGTCGAGGTCAGGAATTAAGCCTTCGGTGGCCTCGTTCAAACGGGATATGTCCACCGTAGCGGCCGTGGCCGAAACAGATGCTCCGCCAACATCCATTAGCAGTGCCCCACCCAAGCCTCAAAAGATTCAGCTCAGTGGTGAGCAGGAAGACGTACTACATTTGGTGGTTAAGGAGGGACAGTCGGTTTTCTTCACTGGTCCTGCTGGTACAGGTAAATCAGTTCTTATGCGCAAGATTATTGAAGGACTAAAAAGGAAGTGGTCGCGAGACCCGGAGAAGTTGGCTGTTACGGCGTCCACGGGTTTGGCTGCGTGTAACATTGGTGGTATTACTTTGCACAGTTTTGCGGGTGAGTTGCCTCTTTCCTCTATTTTTCGTGATACGACTTGTCATGTTATACAAGAAATAACGGATTATCGGCTTGTGCATACAGCTAACACCAACTTATTTAGGTATTGGTCTTGGAAAGGAAGAGGTTTCAGTGCTGGTCAAAAAGATCAAGCGTAATAATAAGGCGAAGACAAGGTGGCTCAAGACCAAGTGTCTGGTCATTGATGAGATTTCCATGGTTGATGGCGATTTGTTCGACAAACTGGATCAAGTTGCGCGCAAGATTCGAAACAATGCTAAGCCGTTTGGTGGTATTCAGCTGGTTTTGACTGGTGATTTCTTCCAGCTGCCACCAGTGCCAGATAGGGGAAAGCCGGCCAAGTTTTGTTTCGATGCGCTCGCCTGGGGTACTTGTATTGACCAGACAATTGGTCTGACACAGGTGTTCCGTCAAAAAGACCCCGAGTTTGCACACATGCTCAATGAGATGCGTCTCGGTCGTATCAGTGACCAGACTGTACAGGCGTTCCGTGGTTTATCACGCGAACTCAAGTTCAACGATCAGATTGAAGTGACGGAGCTGTTCCCTACCAGACAAGAAGTAGACATGGCCAATAATCGGCGACTCGCTGCGTTGCCCGGCGAGGCTCGGCGGTTTTCTGCTGATGACTCGGGTGATCAGTCATATCGAGACAAGATTTTAGCCAACATGATGTGTCCCAAGGACCTGGTACTTAAGCCTGGTGCACAGGTCATGCTTATCAAGAATATGGGTGCGGATGATAGCACACAATTGTTCAATGGTCTCATCGGGAGAATTGTTGATTTCCGGAGTGAGTTTGAAATGGTTGCTGCTATAGCGAGGGGTGATTCTGATGGCTCATATCTGGCTGGACGGCCGATTGGCAAGTTAGCATCGAAGGCTGAGACGGCTAATGACGATAATTCATATCCATTCGTCGAATTTTATGTTGGGCCTGGCCAGGTTATTCGCCACCTATGCAAGCCAGAGGAATGGAAGGTTGAATTACCCACAGGTGAAATCCAGGCGAAACGCCGGCAAGTCCCGCTAATTCTCGCGTGGGCGTTGTCAATTCACAAGGCGCAGGGTCAAACATTGGACCGCGTAAGTGTCAACTTGTCACGCATCTTCGAAAAGGGTCAGGCATATGTGGCGCTCAGTCGAGCCACTTCACAGGCTGGACTAAGAGTTCTTGGGTTCGAGAAGAGCAAGGTTATGGCGCATCCAAGTGTTACGACGTTTTACAATAAACTGTATAGTGTGGATAAGGCGGTTAAAAAACAGGCCAAGTTAGTGGACCTGTTGAGGAGGGAGTGAGGTTGAGACAGACGGTTGTACAGATACATACATTTAGATAGGGTATGGTAGGGTTTATAGATTAATGATTTTCCTTATGACGTATTTGATTTCTTCTTTGGTAGACGGGTCGGCGATTTCAGAAGGGATTTGCCACAGACTAGGATGGATCGCTAACATGTCAGGAATTTTGGTAGTGCGTTCTTTAGGATGAGGCTTTGCTTCAGTGGCAGGACTTGTATTTTTGACTTTTTGCGGGATTCTGATTGGATTCGTGTGTGGCAAAGGGATTTCATAGCTTTTTTCCAAGTTGACTCGGTGGGTAGGACAGATGGCGGAGATTTCAAATGGAGCTACGTAACTGGGTATGGTCGGTGATACGGCGTCTTTGTCTCACTCAGTCACTCGAAATACATGACGCTTGTAATGATTTTCCTACTGCAGATATCAGCGTAGATTTTGCTGTGGATTTACGGGAGGATTGGCGCGGAGTGATATGTAGGGTCTGGGGATAGTGTTAGGGTTCTTTTGACAGACAGGGGACGTCGTGTATGGGTAGCCGCTGGGATGGTTAGGGAAGGTGGTGACGGGTTGTGGGTGGTATTGGATGGTTGGCTTAGAATGGTTTTTCTATTTTTTTGGGTAAGAGCGCGCTTCGGGGGTTAGTGGATTGTGCATTTGGGCGCTTGTTTGACGGTTTTAGATTTAGATAGGGGATGGTTGTATGGTTGGTTGGTTGGTTGGCTGGCTGGATGGATGACTGACTAGTGGATTTCTTGGTAGTAAGGACGGTTCAATGTTGTTCCTGAGCTAGAGGTGTAGGCTACTCAGGAAGGAAGTAAGCAATAAATCTTAAGCAAACAACCAAATAGGCGACGAACTCCCGATATATCCCCCATCCCCTTCAAAACTCCTGGAAGACTAGCATCACCTTGTTATTTTTTAGCTGTTACTTGCCGGCTGCCGCTGTACTCTTGGTTAGGTGGTCCTGTCCCCCCCACCCCCCGGCCCCGTTAACCTATGTGGACGCCCCCCACTCGCCCTGTGCAAATCAGAAACAAGTAACAACGGGATGCCTGTCTCGAATTCCCCCCCTCCAAAAACATGACGGAACACACGGGACGGATTTCTTTTCCCTGGGATGTAGAGTAGAAAGAAAGAGAGTTGCCTAGCCGGCTATATCGGGATCTTACCTGGTGGGTTTTCGGTTATGGGGGCAGGTGCTTAGGAACTTCATTATGCGGTGGATTTCTTTTCTTTCTGTTGGTTGGTCGTTTTCCTCGTTTGTTCGTTCTTTTATAGGCTCTTTTTCCTCTTTTTTATTGCTTTGACCTTTCTTATCATTCTTGAAGCATCCCAAGCATTGACTGCCATGGATTCTTGTCGTCAATCGTCTTGGCTTTTTCGAACTTACTGACTCTTTTGTACGAAAAAAAACGTTGCCATCAGTCGCCGCTGAATCCTCATTTTTTTCTTTTCTCCTTCTTCTTTTATTTCGTCATTACCCACATATACATCCACCGGCCTGGTCATTGCCGGCTGAATATAGACTATCCCGTGCCGTGCCACTTATACATCCATAACTTCCTCGCTCGGTACACCATCTTTTTTTTTTTTTTCATTTTCTTGGGAACTTTCCCTCTCTCACATGCATACTTGTCTCTGCTTTTTAATCATTTCCAATTGAGAAACCACACACGTACTCCTAGTTCACACCCTCGAAGTGGTCTTGTCTTATCTATTCGCTCTTCGATCCTTTTTTTGATACCCCCTCCATCTATCTATCTATCTACATCTTTGCATCCATAGAGAGATCCACTGGTGGGATCTCATTTTTCTGAGCTACTGACACGATTCGATTGCTCTGCGAATTTCTACCTGCATACGACTATCATCTCACGGCCTTTACACGAAACAAGGTCCCGTCCGACCAAAGTACATCATTTACCTTAAGCCTCCGCGGCCCCTCCGAATAATCTATTCTACCTATAACCATATCTCCGGTCCATCAGATTGCTTCATCTTTTGGCTCGCTACCGACCGACAAAGCACCTAGAAACATTCAGAAACTATCCTACATATCTGCATCGTTCTGTTTCAGCTATACCCAAAGCTACTCTCAACGTTACACTGCTGGATTCTTCTACCACTTACAAAGGACTCTTTGTGCGTTCTCTGAATACGCTGTCCGCCCCACCTAATCCCCTTTGTCGATACTTTATTTTTGGCGGCATTCTTTTCTTTCTGTCTTGAACAAAAACATCAGGCTCTTCAAAAGCCGACTGAACGCACCATTTGAAAGTCTGGTAACTTTTCACTTTTTGCACTTTTAACGGCCGTCACTACACCAACTTTCGTTTTTTTTTGCTCGATCTAAGACGTCACTTACGTTGCTTACTCCCATCCCTTCCTTTTGGATCTGACGTCACATTCGGCACAACCCTCCTTTTCGCCCCCCCAAAAGAACAATTCTTACTAGCTATCGCCACCGCCATGACTGGCAGGTCGGTTAACTTGTTGGCCACGGGCCAAACGCACACCAGCCATGGTCTGGCCCGACGAATGGCACATGCCTATGTTAACTATGTCGACCGCTCCGTGCATAAACGAGCTACGGAAACTGATGGCAGTTCCTTGAGTGGAATTAGTTTAAACGCCTTTCTTACTGCCTTGGTAGTCTCGATTGTTATTTTTGCTGTGCAAGTTTCCCTTTTTTTACTGCTGCGGAATCGCCTTGCTAGGATCTTGTAAGTTACTTGTCTCTTCAAAAGTTATCTCAGTTAAGATCGACGCTAATGCTAGCTTATTGTGTTATAGCAAACCAAAGACATATCTTGTCCCAGAACGTGAGCGCACAGAGGCCCCGCCACGGACACCATGGGGAATGATTATCCGCCTCATGTCCTTCAAGGACCGAGAAATCATCAACAAGTGTGGTCTTGATGCCTACTTTTTCTTGCGCTATCTTAAGACCCTGCTCGTCATCTTCATCCCAATTGCTTGCATTGTCATTCCAGTGCTTATTCCCCTTAACTATATCGACGGAAAGGGTCATGACATTAACCAGAGAACCTCGGACAATACTACTGTCAACGGAACTGCAGTTACTGGTCTCGATACCTTGGCATGGGGAAATATCAAGCCTGAGAACTCAAACCGCTACGGTGTGCATTTGTTCTTGGCCATCGCTGTAGTTATTTGGGTTTGTACCGTGTTTTACTGCGAGATGCGTGTGTACATCAAGGTTCGCCAGGATTACTTGACAAGTGCTGAACATCGTTTGAGAGCGTCCGCTACTACTATTCTTGTCAACTCTATCCCGAAGAAGTGGCTCAGTGAAGATGCCCTTCGCGGTCTTTTCGACGTTTTTCCCGGCGGTATCCGGAATATTTGGCTGAACCGAGATCTCTCGGAACTTCTTGCCAAGGTTCACGAACGCGACGATTTGAATAAGCAACTTGAGAACGCCGAAACTGAACTTATCCGCATGGCAAAGAGAAACCAACTTAAGGCTCAAGCCAAGGAAGACAAGAAGCTACGCCGTAAGCAGAAGAAGAAGGCTCCTACCAAGGAAGAACTTGCTGCCCAGAGAGCACAGGAAGACAACGAAGCTATGGCTCGTGCAGCTAAGACTGATGGTGTTGAGACACAGGCTAGCGCTGATAGTACACAGGACGACGAAATCACGGAGGCTGTCAAGTCTGCGCGTAAGAGATTGAGTCTTCAGCCTGGTCAAATCCCAATATCACCTGGAAAGATCTTTGGTGGCCTGTCTAAGGTCGGCAAGGGTGTTGTTGGCGGCGTTGGGAAGGTTGGAAATGGAGTCGTCACTGGCGTTGGAAAGGTCGGCGGCGGCGTCGGCAAAGCTGGCAGTGGCTTCAAACATGGTATGGATAGTACCCTTGACAACACCAATGGCTTCATGGCCTTCGAAGCCACTAAGGAACCTGAAGAACGCACTCGCAGCCCGGACTATTACCCCGCTTACCACTCACCTAGACCGTCAGGGGATTCAACGACGTATCAAGTCCGTAGCAACGACGATGACGCACAACATGAGTATAAGAACACTGTACGCCATGTGTCCAACATTGCAGAGATGTACAGCAATGAGAAGCCTAAGTTTTGGCAGTTTTGGAAGGCCCCCGAGGGGAGTTACTCTTCGCCTGTTCCGCAAAGTTCAGAAGACGACAAGGACATTGAACCTAATGTTGCTGGCTGGAGAAGATTCCTCTGGCAGTTCCAACTCATCAGCATCCCGATTTCCGAAATTGAATATCCCAACCCGATTAAGCAGGATATCACCAACACCGGACCCCCAGCAAGCTCCAAGAATGATGGCGGGGAAGGAGGTCCCGAGAACCGGCCTGTGTGGGAGAAGTGGGTTAAGCGCAAACATCGTCCCACTCACCGGCTACCAAATTTCACTTGGACTCCAGCTTTCCTTCCCGGCTTGCCATTAATCAACAAGAAGGTGGATACTATCGACTGGTGCCGCAGAGAACTTGCCAGACTGAACGCTGAGATCGAAGCGGATCAAAAGACCCCGGAACGTTACCCGTTGATGAGCTCGGCTTTCATCCAGTTCAACCACCAGGTAGCTGCTCACATGGCTTGCCAGTCTGCGATTCACCATATCCCCAAGCAAATGGCCCCGCGTATCAATGAGGTTTCACCGAGAGATGTCATTTGGGATAACATGGCTATTCCATGGTGGCAAGAATGGGCTCGTACTGCCTTGGTTACTGCGGCTGTCACTGCTATGATTATCTTCTGGACTATCCCCGTCGCTTTCACCGCTTCACTCGGTCAAATCGACTCGCTCGTTCAACAGTTCGAGTGGCTCCATTTCCTCGTTGAGAACCCCACGATCCGCAAGATTTCCAAGTCAGTGGTTGGTGTCTTGCCCACCGTTCTGCTTGCCATTCTGCTGATTCTGGTGCCTATCATTCTCGAGATGCTTGCAACCATCAAGGGAGTCAAGACTGGCGCTCAACGTGCTGAGTTTGTCCAGCGGGCTTATTTCATTTTCCTGTTCTTCCAAGTCTTTTTGATTGTATCTATTGCATCTTTCTTTGCTGCTAGCGCGGACAAGATTCTGGAAAACCTACAGGAATTGAGCAAGAGTCCCGCCTCGATTCTTGATTTGTTGGCTGAGAATTTGCCGAAATCTGCAAACTATTTCTTCTCTTACATGATGCTGCAATCATTGTCTGTGTCTTCGGGTACTCTTCTACAAGTTGGTAGTTTGGTCGGGTGGTATGTCTTGGCTCGGATCTTTGACTCTTCCGCCCGTGCTAAGTGGTCCCGCAACACGACTTTGTCTAACATTAACTGGGGTTCTTTCTTCCCCGTCTACACAAACTTTGCCTGCATTGCACTTGTGTACGCCATTGTCGCTCCACTCATTTCCCTATTTGCTATTATCACATTCGGATTGTTGTGGATCGCTCAGCGTTACTCGATGCTTTATGTCACGCGGTTCGGCGTTGACACTGGCGGTATCTTATACCCCAATGCTATTAACCAGACCTTTACTGGTTTGTACGTAATGGAGTTGTGTTTGACGGGTCTTTTCTTCATCGTTGTCGATGAGAACGGTGACTCTACTTGCACTGAACATGGTATTGTGATGCTTGTTGTTCTTGCCTTGACCATCTTGTTCCAGGTTCTGATGAATCGCTCGTTTGGACCCCTCCTACGGTACCTGCCTATCACTTATGAAGATGAGGCAGTTATTCGTGACCAGGCTTTCCAGCGTGCCCAAAATGAACGTCTTGGTCTCCTTGACGATGATGCCAACGCCGCCAACGCCGCCAACGCCGCCGACAAACCCGCACCTTCCCCCACAACAGCTGGCGATAACGGCGACGACCGCTACCCCATTCTCGGAACTAACACCATGCGCTCCGACTCCGACGAGGACATTGAGTTGCAACGCATCAAGCGCACCGGCACCTTCAGTAACCCCGTCAAGCGGATTGGTACCTGGGCCAACGACAGCCGCACCGGCCGCGCACTTACTCTCGGTAAGGTCCGAGACAACGCGGCCGAGTACCGCAAGAAGCAAAAGCACAAGGACATGGAAGCCCAGATGGCCATAGGAGAAGCCTTATTCATGGGCTACCATGACGAAATTGAAGATTTGGCGCCGGATGAGCGTGATGTGCTTGTTCGGTATGCCTTTTTGCATTATGCCCTGCGTGCCAGACGGCCAACGGTTTGGCTACCTAGAGATGATATTGGGGTTAGTGATGACGAGGTTAGACAGATGCAGGAGTTGAGTGATTATATCCCGGCGAGTAACGCGGGAACAGCACTGGATAGTAAGGTGCGGGTGGTTTATGGACGGAATCCTCCGGATTTCTCAGAGGTGGAACTTATTAACCTGTAAGGGTAATTGTATAGGATGATTGGCATGGAGATATAGATCTGCTATTTGTATTTATTGAATTCTTATGAGTATTTTTTTTTTGGCCAAGTTAAAAAGAATGACATTGTGATGTGAGTGATAGATAGACGGCAAACAAAAAGATTGGCAAAAGAACTGCGTAATCTGGGAATCGAACCCAGGGCTAATCGAATCATTACCGGATGGCAACGATTAATGTTACCACTACACCAATTACGCTGTTGTTGAAGAGATGATTGGTATCACGTGATATGAAGGGTCGGTTGGCGTGGTGAGGTGGCGACGGAGCTTCGGCGCCGGGCTGTGTTTGTTTTGGTGGTGTTTGAAGTGGATATTAGATGGCATGTATGTGTGGACATAGTTTCGTGCGTAAGCGTTAGAAATATAGCTTGCTAAATCATAAGTATGACGTATTTGAAGCTTGATCATAGTAGCTGGGAGTTTTTGTGGATGACATCATCTGGGGTTTCACCTGGTTAAAGAGCCGTATTGGAGATTCTAAAGCTGTGAGCTGGATATGATAATACAGTGATTTGACTCGGAGTGTACAGGAAGAGGCACAGACACAGAGACAGAGACATAGAATAGACGCATAAAGTCGTAGTGAATTGATAGTACAAGTAACAAACAAGATGTTATACACGGCCAGCCAACCCAGCCCACTTTCCCACTCCCTACTCATTCAACTTCGCCAGAATCCTAAAAAATCGTTAGCACCATTCCACCACCACCATCTCTCTCAAAACTTACTCCGAGTCCCTAAAAAGCTGATACTCCTCCTCGCCCACCTTAACCGGGCTCCCACCAAACTGCGGGATCAAAACCCGATCACCCACCGCCACGCCCATCGGCACGCGCTTCCCCTCCTTATCCCACGCACCGGGGCCCACAGCGAGGACCTTTCCCTCGTTCAGCTTCTCGACGCTGGATTCCGGGAGGAAGATACCAGAGGCGGTTTTGGCTTCGGCTTTGACGCGCTGGACGAGGACGCGGTCGAGAAGGGGGGCGAGGGCGCGGATGGAGCGGAGGGAGGTGGCCTGTGGAGAGGTTGTTAGTTATGGGTGGTGAATGGGATGGCATGATGGAGGATGGATGGGGTTGGACGGTTGAGGATGGACACTTACCATTTTGATTACTTTGTTGAATGGAAACTTAGATACGGAAAAAAAGGAAAAAAAGATCAAGTTCACGAGGTCAAGTCCGACGTTAAAAAAGCCTCTTACCAATCAACCAGTCGAATGCGTAAAAAAAGCGGGCTCTGTACAACCTCAAGCCTTGTGCCTCCCGAACATTCCAACAAATTCTGGAATCAAAGCTAGGGTTATTGTTTGTAAATCAAGGTGGGGCCAACCGTTCTGCGGAAAGGTGGAGGCGGGGTACCGCTCATCTGTAGAATAAGATAGAATCACGAGTCATGTAGAATATTAATACGGATATAAGAATATATTTAATCAATTGCAATGTCAGGGACAATGTATGTCAGGATAATGAACCCTCCCGTTAAGACCGCCCAGTTGCCACAAAAGGCAAAGGGAGGTCCTAAAATCAACATGTAATACAAACAACAAAAAACAAGTCCAAACTCCATTTCCAAACGGAACCAAAAACTACCAAATCAAATCAAATGCTCATTCGCCTGTCAGAAAACTACTTCGGGACTGGCGGTTTCGCTGGTGCTTGTGAAGCTGACATTGGCGGTTCCAAAGTATGCTTGTGATCCGTCGCCGCACTAACCTCACCCCCATCCAACTGCTGGCAAATCACCGTATTGCTCACCCACTCGTCTTGAATAATATCGTCCATCGTCATACGCTTGGCCGGATCAATGGTCAACATGCCGTAAATAACCTTTCTGCTTTCCTTCGGCAAAAGGCGGAGAATACGCCACGGACCTTTGATGTGCTCCTTCTTTTCATGGTGTTGTCCATTAGAAGTAGGGTTCGACGTAGCACCTGGAGTACCCGGGTTACCGTGTGGGCTAAGCGGGTCCAGGGCAACCCGATGTCTTGGTGGTGCTGGAGAGCTGGGCCGAGAACTTGGTGTACTCCGACCGCTGCGTCTGGCGTTAGGCGATGCAGGACCCCGGGACCCACCTGGCGATGTTGGACCACGACGCCCATTAGGTGTCGAAGGTGCCGGTGTGCCGGGGCCTGGAACTGTCGCCGGCCCGAAGTGATGCGCGTGCTTAGGAACATTTGAAGATCCATGGTTTGAAGAAAAGTAATCTCCACCCTCACCGACCACTGCGGGCGACACAACATCAGGCTGCTTAACTGGGAACATCACCCGGGCGGGATCATGACCAGGAGAAGGTTCCGAAGCAAACAATTTGTACGAGTTATCTGACGTGCGCGGAACCTTCCACGGGAATCTGCGAAGAGTCATGCAGCAGTAGATGATACCCAATGACCAAATATCGACACCTCTGGGATCATAAAGTGTCTTCTCCTCGTAGACCTCTGGTGCGAGGTAAGGATCAGATCCAACAATACCTGTAGTTTCATGTTAGTACAACTATCACAAGCAGTACAATTCAGAAAAGCCAACTTACCCTTTGCCTTGATAATTCCCTCCTCAAACGGATAACGGAAAACATGAGCACTTCCAAAATCAATGATTTTCATAATGCCATTAGCACTGACCACCACGTTGTCCAACTTCAAATCACGATGCGCCAATCCCATGCTGTGCAGATACGTCACACCGTTTAGAATCTGCAAGAATGCACAGGACACTTCAGCCCTAGACATACGTCCCGTCATCACAATGGCAAACAGATCAAATGGCGCATATTCCATCACGACAAACCACCGACCCCTCTCCTGAAGGATATCAAGCGTTTCAATCACATTGCCGTGGTGTAATGTAGACCCGATACAGAATTCACCAGTCAACTTCTTGGCGTAGTCCTTTTCAGTCTCATACGTGTGCCGGGCTCGGAACTCCTTGACGGCAAAGACGGTGTTATCGTCACTGCGCTTCATAACACGGACCGAACCACCAGCACCGGAACCCAAAACCTTTCCGAATTTACCATACTTGGTAGTGAGCCCGTGGTCTTCACCAAAAGGAAGTGAGTGACCCGACTTGACTGGCGTCCCCTTGCTCTTTCCACCTGGTGACTTGTCCCCTTTATGTCCATGATGGCTCTTCTTGAAGAAACGTTTCAGATCAACCATGGAACTCTTGCTTGTAGCATGTGAGTCGGTATGCCCGAAACTGTGCTCATCCCGGTGTCGCTTGTCCGGCGACAGTAAACTAACTGAAGATGACGACGGCGATGAATGCTTCTTCTTGCCACGGGTAAAATGAAATCTTGGCTCAATTTGCTTGGGATGTGGCTGCACAGCTTGTGGCGCACGCCTGCTGGCGGCATATGGGTTAGATGAGTCACCAGCAGGCGTGAATGGTCGACTGTAGTATGAGCCAGCTCTGGAGGGACTGCTTTCTCTAGAGTTGGGGGTGGAGCCACCAGGACCAAGCGAGAACATGCCGCGACGGTGATTGTTTTGCCTTGAATGGTCGCTGGCCGTTTGTGGGCGTGGATACAAATGCTCTGCTGCGATTTTGGAGGTACGATCATTAGAAGTTGATGGCTGTGGGGTAATGACGCTTTCGCCATGACCGTTGACATGGTGTTTCGTGGGAGAACGAGCATGTGAGTCGACGTCAGTGCCAGATGGCGTAAGCGGAGGTGAATTGATAGAAACCATACTGGCACTATGAGATGGGCCATGAGAGTCGGCAGGACGTTGTCTAGGTGAACCAAGAGGCAGATACTCATGTGATGGCATCTATATAAGAAGGAGTTAGTCTTCAAGTCTGCAGCAAGGGTGGAAATATGACTAGAAATAAGGCCCAGCAAAAGGCAAAAAGAAATACGCCCAGTAAACGTCACAATGTGCTGCACACACACAATGCCACTCTGGAAATAATCACTTTGGAGTGTCATTGACCGCTTGGTCCTGTTACTAAGTTTGGTTTGTGACACCATGTGATGAGGCGAGAGGGCTGCTCAGTCTCAACGACTGGCCTTCTCATACTTGATACGTGAACGCCCCGGTAGCTACATCTTAGGCCCGACTCAACAAACGCAGCCAAACTTTTGTAATCAGCTCGACCAACTTTGTGCGCCGTACACGGCCCGCTGTCGGAACGGAAAACCACATGATTGCATCTGCGATAGCGCAATCATGTATAAGTCGCAGATAAAGTCGACATGCCACGCTCACTGATGTCTGCAGCTTTCCATGTGCAGTAATAGCCACAGTAAGGACGTTTGGCCACACAGTGATGTGCGTCTTGCCAAGTATCTGCAGATAGCACCGTAGGTGGGCAACACCCGCAGCCAAGCCCGCACATGTCGATTCCTCCCTGTTACAGGATCCGGTTCCGAAGAGCTCATCTCCGGCCCGAACAACCGACTTACGCGTCCTTTTATCGGCTT
>JMSH01000116.1:0-38031 GCA_000712465.1 Huntiella moniliformis | reverse complement strand
TGTTACGTAGTGTGGAGTTGCGGCTCATTGTCAGGATCGACGTCTGCCAAGCCAGTGGAGCCTTGCAGCTGCAATACAACAGTGTGTGATCAACTCTACTGGTAAGGTGACGTTGGCGGAATATCAAGACCAAAGATAAAGATATATCTAGACACTAAAAAGTGTAGCGCACTCGCGCTTCCTAGACAATACAGGTGGCGGATAGATTGCCGACAAGTGTATACGAGCCAAAGGGGTCTGTTTTATCTGCACATGTCGTGGTCGCGGGGCTGCATCTGCGACTGTCCGACAGTGGAGAAGCCGCTGTCGTCATGTGTCCAACACTGGCATCGCAATACCAGAAAATAGAAGAATGAGAAGGGTTCAGTACTTACTCTAGATGGTGGAAGAGATGCAATAGGCTCAAAAGCAATGCGATTCTTGCTCTTCATAGTAGCCTCCTTGAGTTGCTGCGACAGCTCAGCAATGTCTTGAGCCGATACTGTATTGGCGTTTGGCTGTGAAGTCGGACCGGCTGCAGTAGTGCTCGAAACAGTGTTTGCAGTCGCAGTAACTGGCGGTGGCGGCGTAATGGTCGCAAGAAAGCCGCCGGCAGGTGAACCAACTTCGTTTGAGTCTTCTCCAGATGGAATACGTGCGGGCGGGATTATTTCTGTAGGCGACGCAAAATGCACTGTAGGCACTTCGGCCGTAGAGCCCTCCGGTATGGACACTTCCATGGCAGCTGAGGGCGATGCGGCCGTATTTTGTTGAGCGGTGGACTGAAGTTCAGTGGAATTTGGCGCTTCAGTAATTTCGTCTTCTGCGAGAACCCGAGGAATGCCGTTGTTAGTTACAGTCACAAAGCTAAGGCCCAAAATGGCAGCAATAAGCCAGCTACCGCTCTATATTAGCCGGATTTGGTTGCCTTTGTTGGAGTACAAAAATCGCAGTGGACCGAGGCCATTCAGTCCCCATGACTATACGATAACCCGATTTAGACAACCAAAAGACCCCTCAAGGTTGCGGAAGCAGTGCTCAAGTAACGCAAACCGAACAACCTTCCGATGTACCCCGCGGCGATTCAAGACATTTAGCGGCCAAGTCGCCAGTGAATTGCGGTCGCCAATCGACCGGGATGCGACGTCAAAGATCAAGATCAAAGAGCCTCTTCTTTTTGTCGACCGAAAGCGCAGAAAGATGTGCGCGCAGTATGCATTCAAGTAACATGCGTCGGTCGGGATTGGGGCCTCGGTAGCTGGCTTTTTGGAATCTGCATGAAAATGCGGGTTTATGGATATCTTACCTGTGCGATTATTAGGTATGTCTGCAGGCGTCATTGTTGGCATTGTGAGAAATGAAGAAAAAAATGGCGAGACTATGTAAAGAGCAGATTGTTGCAAATATAGCAGTATATGTAGGTTTTGACAAAAGGTCTAGATTCTCTAGAAGCCAAACTAGGCCGTGTGAGGAGTGGCGACAACGGAAACCAAGTATAGCTGAGCGCTATAACGGTTTAAGTCTCTAGTATATGGTGCTGACGTAGAGCTATCTATAGCTTTGTATAGCTGTGGAACTCGGGAGGCTCGGCGGGCGGGGCAGTTGAGATGGCAAGCCACAGCCGGGGTCGATGGGGCTGTTGTCTTTTTTAAGTGGCGGAATGGAGGGCCAATACTCAGGAAGGACCCTTTTTTGCTCTATCTACTGCAACGTTGGCGATGAACTTCTGTGCGGCAGATGTGCGGGAAGATGGGGCGCACAGGATGGATTGCGACTAGTAATTGAGCGTGTCGGTACGACGGCGGGCAGTATGATGGTAGCCGGTTTTGGTGTTGGATTGCTAGTCGAGGATAGTGTAATGCGGTGTGGGTTCAAGACAACGAGTGTTCTTGTATGCAAACGAACAGACAAGTCAAAGACAGAGAAACAAAATGTAAAGACGGAATGAAGAAATGAGAAAGACTCGAGCTTTTAGGTAGGGGTTATTGTTCAATGCGGCGAGTGGCAGGTTGTTGAGGTTCTAGGTTGTCGCCTAGATTGTCGCCAAGAATAGCTTGCTCGGCTGGAGGATGAAGAAACCACAGAAAGAAAAAGAAAGCTAGGTTTCTTATCAAAACAAGAGCGCAGCAGAAATTCTGGTAGTATTGAGCAGGGTCATAGACGCTCTGGAATGACGCACTTCCCGCTATCTCTTGCGGATGTAGATCGCCAAAGTGACGGAACTGATTATATCTCAAAATTGAACAAAAAGATGTACCAGATGCTTGATGTTCTTTTTTTTCCTTCGGACTGCGGGATGGACGCAAGCAGCAAAACGCCAAGGTGGGCTTCTTTTCTCTTTATTGTCTCGATTTTGCGGGTGGCGAGCACTTCCAGGGTCACTTTTGAGTAGTCGCAAAGTGAGCCGAACGGAGACACCGGACTGGACGGTTGCTATAGATTCTGGTGGCGGCACAATGGCGAGTGTGGGAGGGCGACAACGAACTGTCTCCTGTCATGTAAGCCGATATTCAATGATATCCGACGACGCTTGTGTAAGGATACTGGAGGTAAGACGGCATGTAAAGTGAGGGCCCTGGGTAAACGGAGTTTGCTGTTCCTTGCCGTGTTTGCCGGAGCTGATATGTAGTTCAGAACAAGACAAGCCTTTGTATATATAGATGATATCCCAGTTGTTTGAGGACAACAACAAACTGAATCAGGCAAACCCAACTTGTTATCGACAACCAAGTAAGAGCAAAACAAAGATCGAATAAACGAGCGTTCCGTTTGACCTTTGTCTGTGGCTGAAGTTCTATTGCTGTGACCAGGTTTTAGCATGCGAACAGTGCCAAGCTTGACAGGCCAGGGCAGGATTCCCTCAACTTTAGGGACCGCAAAAAATGCTAACAAGAGTAGGAAGAGGGCCGAATAGTTAACAATGATACAACAGAGAGGGGCACGAAGAAAGGAGATCGCTTGGCACTAGATTTGTTGGTTATGATGGAGAGAAGAGAAGAAACGGCGGAGCGAGTTTTTACGGGATTCACGAATGCTGTACATATTGCGTGGGATACTACCAGTTTGATATCTCATCTGGGAAAGAACATGCAGAATAGACAATGCAAACAAGGAGAAGCTACGGCCCGACTGGGGCAAATGCATACGCTGTACATGGGATCACGGGTCGACAATTTCTTTTTTCTTTCTTTCTTTCTTTGCTTCTCTACATCCGCTGGGAATAAGCCGAATATGCACATTCATGTACAGTTGACCAAGGGACCCTGCTGGCCACGCTGAAAAAAATTGAGAGTCCGTGACCGCTGGAAATATGCAGAGAAAAAAAACAAGCGATGAAGTGAGGCCAGACGTGATGGCTATTTCCGCGTTGTCTGCGTTTCTGTGGCTGGTCTGTTGTTTATTGGCAGTATCTAAATACACGGACTTGCTTTATGCTTAGCTTGACCTGAACTGTGGGCAGCCAATTATTACCATGATGAAATCCAATAGCGGGGTTCAACTTTGTCATGGCCTGAACAAAGCCAGTTATAAGAGCTACTTAAAAGTGGAGTAGCCAACCAGCTCATGCGAATACTTAATCCGGAAACCCGAGAGCGGGGCAGGAAACGATGTTGCCTGCGGCTGAGGAAGAGGAAAAGGAAGCTGTCGAATAGAGTTACCGATAGTAGACAGACAGACGAGCACAAGCATGTCGGCATGGATTGCGAGATTCTGTGCGCCATTGCTGCTAAAAAGTGCGGAAGTGCTTCGGGTATCGTGTGTTTAAATTTACTGATCATGTGAATGGTTGTTTCCGGTTGAGCGATGTTCGGGGGGTTAATCAACTATGCTGTCATGTTCTGACAAAATACAGACATGTCATAACAGAGAATCATGAATTGCTGGTTGGGGGTCGACTTGGACATACGGTCGGTAGATTCATGCATCTACCTTCTGTAAGGAGACCTTGTCTGACAACCAATCCAATCAAGTCAACCAGATATCTTATATTCTGCTCACTGATTAGATGGCTTTGACTTTTACATTTTGTACTATCAAGGTGGCATCAGAATCCGTCATGCTTCAATTCATGCAGCTTAAGACAGGGCATTAAGTCCCATATAACCCACAGTATATCCGCTATATCCCCCGTCTATATCTGGTCCGTTACTTCCGGATTAACAGCCGCATCTCTCCCTCAGTCGCACCACTAATCCCCTTGCATCATAGACCTGACAGACATACATATATACATATCTGTACATGTATCTGGTGACTATCACCATCCATGCATGTTCATACAAACTTATACACTTTGATAACGTTCGCTGTCTTCTACCGACTCTCCGATGTGCTTCCGACTCAACACTTGCGGCCGCCCCAACATGCTATTCTCACCCTGCAGCGATAAGACCTTCACTCGCGACTGGTCGGCTCCCTATAATCTGATATGCAACTATCCACGAATGTGGTACAGACGTAAGATAACCCTGCGGGGGCTTATCTAGAACTGCAAGGGTTAGACGGGCCTCATGCAGAGCCGCAATGTGGTGTTGGTACCTGTTATTGGAAAGTACAGACACTACATGTGAAAGTGGTCCATATAAACATCTATGTGGCAGTTGATATGCAGTTATGAATTGTGATTGCCAATTGTGACCATACGCTGTGATCAATGAGGCTCACATGTCACTTCAGCTTGTTTGGTGGCTTGAGGCCTACATATGAAAGAAGAAAAGACAATATTTTGCAGATGGACATGAATACTCACGTCCCAGTAGTCGTACATGAAATGTTATACAGAAATGCGGCAGTCTCCTCCGGACTGTATGCCAACCCACCCAAGAACCAATCTATCAGACCCCCTCCGAGTCTGGAACGTCGGACATCTTCCCCTTCAACGACCCAGTGCCACCCATCTCCCAACCTATGCCACCACCTCAATACCAATAGATTGCGCCTGGTAAATAATAGCCCTGCACATACCCTCCAGCGAAAGGCCCGATAATCTAGGCTCCGTAGCCTTAATCTTAGCAATCTCGTACACATGCTTCAGACTGATAGTCGCGATAATCTCTGTGCCGGGGTTACTAGAGCCTCGTCTCCGGCCCTTACGAATGGGAGCTTGAGCCGCGTTGAGAAGCAGCCATGACGTTTGCGGCGTACGGATCTCGAAAGTGAAGGAACGGTCAGGACGGACGGTCACGCGGCATGGCGTGGGGGTGCCGGGGAGAATATGCGTGGTACGGGCGTTGAACTCCTGTAGATTGCCGTGTTAATCAATATCCCAACATAACACATATGTACAAACATGCGGCCATAACATACCTTGCAGAAATCCATAGACTTGACACCCTTGGAACCGAGAGCCGGACCAATGGGAGGACTGGGAGTCGCCTTTCCAGCACCAACAACCAGCTTAATGATCTGGTCTCTCGCAGGCTTCGACATCTTGATAACCTTCTCAATAAAAAGCACAAAAAAGACAAAAAGAATCGGCCAAAACCCAGTCAATCACAAGCCTTTTTCGCCCCAGCTCCAAATCGCAAGTCCGCATCATCACGACAAATTTGGACCCATGTCGCCAGCTGACTCAGCATGGTCTCACAAAGGTAGAAATGAAGCCTCACCGCTTTTACCCGATTAGGACGTCTTTGAGAATGGCCCTAGAGCCATCGATAGCGACGACTACCAATTTTTTTTATTCTGCCGCCTCGTGAAGAATTTCGGGTTCTGGTTCTTCTTTGGTTACTGCGGGCTCTCAACGTGCGATTTTTCATTCGTTTATCGTCAAATTCCTTGCATATCTTCGTTGATTCGTTTCTAAATCCAGCAGTTCCTTTTGCTTTACGCTGCTGAATTTTTACCCTTACCCCTCTTTCCTAATCGATTCTCTCTTTAACAACATCTTTCACGACCTTATCACTGCCGTTACTTACCATGCCCTCGACACATAAGAAAGAAAAGCCGTGGGATACGGATGACATTGACAAGTGGAAGGTCGATGTCTTCTCCAAGGAGGACAACAAGGCTGGTAGCTTCGCCGAGAAGTCCGAGTTTGTGACGCTGTTCCCCAAGTACCGTGAAGTGTACCTGCGCGAGGCCTGGCCTCTGGTTCGCAAGTCGCTGGCCAAGTACCACATTGATGGCGAGTTGGATGTCATCAAGGGCTGCATGACTGTACGCACCACCCACGAAACCTATGATCCCGCCGCCATCCTTAACGCCCGCGACATGATTCGTCTGCTTGCCCGTTCCGTGCCGGCGCCACAGGCTGTCAAGATTCTTGAGGACGGTGTCGCTTGCGACATTATCAAGATCCGCAGCTTAGTGCGCAACAAGGACAAGTTCGTCAAGCGTCGCCAGCGTATCCTCGGTCCCAACGGTTCCACCCTCAAAGCCCTCGAGCTTCTCACCGAGACGTACCTCCTCGTCCACGGTAACACAGTCTCCGCCATGGGTCCCTACAAGGGTCTCAAGGAAGTCCGTCGCATCATCGAAGACTGCATGAACAACGTGCACCCCATCTACCACATCAAGTCCCTCATGGTAAAGCGTGAGCTTGCCAAGGACCCCACCCTCGCCACCGAGTCCTGGGATCGCTTCCTCCCCAAATTCGGCAAGAGCAACACCAGCAAGCGCCATGTCCCCCACGTCGTCACCGACAAGACCAAGAAGGTGTACACGCCGTTCCCGCCAGCGCCCGAGAAGAGCAAGATCGACAAGGAGATCGAGACGGGAGAGTACTTCCTTGGCAAAGAGGCCAAGGAGCGGGCGGCCAGACACGAGCGTATGGAGAAGCAAAAGGTCAAGAAGGAGGAGAAGAAGCGCGAGAGAGAAAAGGACTTTGTGCCGCCCGAGGAGCCGGAGCTCAAGAAGAAGAAGCGGAGAAAGACCGAGGAATAGATTTTTGTGGTGGAAAGAGGATAAGGAGGGAGTGGTTTGCATTGCCATTGTTATTATTACTGCTACGGAACGGATACCACGCTTTGCTTTTGTTTGTTTATCTATTTGTACATTTGAAAAAGAAAGGTTTTATCATCATGACATGATTTCGTGTTCATCAAATACCGTGAATTGCGTTACTATAGCTTTTCAGTAATTTCTCTGACCGGTTCATGTTCAATGACCAATTTCCCAAACTGAGCACCAGACTCCATGATCTGGAATAGCTCTTCAATCTCCTGTCGTCGGTCCAACCCTGGAACAACTCTGCTAATGACTGGGACGATTCGCTTCTCATCAACGAACCGCACCATGGCCGCGAACTCCTTACGTGAACCCATTGTAGTTCCGCGTAACTCGACATTCTTGAGAACTGCTTGCATAAGCCAATCCATCTTGGGGCCTTGTGTCATCCCATATGACACTATGACACCGCCAGGCTTGATTATCCGAATGACATCACCAATAATTGACCCGCCAGCTCCATCAATGACAGCGTCGATATATGGCCTGTCAGCGGGCAGTATTGACGCCAGCTGGTTGGACCAGTTGGCTTCTTTGTAGCTTACACCCCCAGAAGCTCCAAGGTCAATTGCTGCTTGTATCTTCTCACGATTCCCGGAAGTAACAAACACCCGACACCCCATAGCCACTGCAAACTTGAGCACCATGAGGGCAACGCCGCCACCAATCCCCGTCACTAGGATGTTACTATCCGCTCTCGCATTCCCACTCTTTGTAACCAAGGCCCTCCACGCTGTTAGTCCTGCCAAAGGCAATGCCGCTGCCTGTACCGGTGTCAAATGTCCCGGCGCCAACTCAACATCAGCTGAATTCACAACTACATAGTCTGCTCCGTATCCCAAAGGTGTTCTAGCAGAACCTCCTACCACACTGAACAAGGTTGGATCTTCCGGTCCCTCTGGTGAATTTAACCATCCGACACATGGTGGAAGAATAACAGAGCGCCCCAGGAGATCCGGTGCACTAGCGCCCAAAGCGGCAATTGTCCCGGCACCGTCAGAAAAGAGCGGGGCCGTATGAGACGGATGCGGATACTTGTTTTGTCGGAGAAACAAATCCCGATGGTTCAAAGCCGTCGCCGCAACAGACACCAGGAAGTGACCTGGTGGTGGTTGCGGTCTTGGAACCCATGTGTAGACAAGCCTAGCAGATGGTTAGTCCGGTTGGGCACTAACCCTTGGGTTTGCGACAGAAAACTTACGGGTTATATGAGCCGTCAGGAGAGACGGTCGGGTGCGGAAGCGTCACTTGGCGGCCGCGATTGGTTAGGCGGATTGGTCGTGATCGGCTGGGAAAGACCAGGGCCGGGGACATGACATTTGACGTGGAGTTTACAGAATTCATTGTGGTATCTTGCGCAAACATGCTTTATGGAGAGGGAAAGGGTAATAAGAAGAAAGGACAAGCGCATGTCCGGGCTTTAAGCTGAGTGATGTGACTCGGTTGGAGTGGCTGGTGTTCTGTGTTCCGGATTTAATAAGTTGCAGATTTGGAGAATCAATTGTAACGGTTTGCGACAAATTCAATGGCTATAAGTCGCTTTGGCGCTTAGAAATGAGAACATGTGCCAGGGTCGGTGAACATTTCGGTGAGACGGCAACCCTAACACGATTACCCACGCGACAACCCTGGTCTAAACAAACATCACCAACTCCATACAAGCTTCATTAGACGTTGAATTTACATTAGTGACGGCATTGCCAATAATACATATCACAATGACTGGTCGGCAGTTAACACAGACTGAAGAGCTCGAGAAGTTGGAGCAGTCTATTACTCTGACTCTACAAGGTACTTTACTTCCATCCCCTATTCCAGACGACATAACTAACAGATGACAGAAATCGACACCAACTTCAGTCGAGCGCACCGCATCATCAGCACAAGCATTTTGCCTATTATAGAGCAATATGGTGAACATAGCAAGGCTGTATGGGAAGCTTCCCAGTTTTGGAAGCAATTTTTTGAAGCCTCGGCCAATATCACCATGGAGCCTAACCGAGGCGATCAAGCTGACTACACGCCTCCGGCAATGGATGATGGTGAATCGTCAATAATGCGTGACGTATCAGCTCCATCGCCAAATGGCGAAGAGGCTCCTATGGAAGGTGAAGATGATGAGGTTGGTGAAGAGTATGCTGAACATGATGAACAAAGAGGGTATCAAGAGGAGAGTGCCTTGGATGATCCATACGGAGAGCTTGCTGAAGGTACCCCGCGGATTTCCGCTGCCATGAGACAAAACACTTACTCTGATGCCCGGCCAGCTTATCACACGCCATCCGGACAGTCTCGCGGTCACCAACAAAATGAGCAAGAAATCAGTCAGATTTTCAGTGATGATGAAATCCCTCTACCATCGTCAGCGGTTCGTGCCAGACCTGCCCCACGAGAGGAAACCCATGAAGATAGTAGTATCGCTTTTGAAGAGCGAACTGCACGATTCTATTCCTCAGTAACACCCGCTGGGAAGGGTAAACAGCCGGAAACTACATCACACTACCTCAAGAAGTCTTTTCGGTTACCTGAATCGCCTGGGCGTTTCGTTGCCCGTATGAGATCACCTGTCAAAGGTGTTCCGTCGGGTCTCTCAGTGAGTCGCACGGCAGCAGCTACTACTGGTGGAACAAGTAACTCGAGAAATGATGCGGCAGATGATAGGTTATCCTCGTCACCTGAAATTCTGATGCCTAAAATTCGCAGTCAGGCTTTCATGTCTCCCCTTAGAACTGAAGCCATTCGTTCGAAACTTGAAGCTGTTCCTTCGGCACATGGACCACGGACACCTGGTGTGAGCATTCTTGGGGGACGGGGGATTTCAGGACCAAGTACGGGAGCGAGGTATAACCCAAGCGACGACCCTTTTACAGTGCAAAAAGAGGAAACACAGAAGGGTCGCAATCATTATGAAATCAACTGGAGTAGTGATGGTGAGGGTGATCCAAGTCCACCAAAGACTATTCGGTTTTCCATGGGCCCGGACAGAGTGGTTCAAACACCAGCTAGAGAGGCTACAAGAAGAATCGTTGATGATATTGTGGCTACGGCTGGTGGACATTTAAGTGATGATGACGAAAGTCTTGGACAAATCACAATGCGTACCAACTTCAATGATGATGGATTCTAGGGTTTGGGATATAGACTCGGTTAGATTTTCTTGTTTTGTTTTATGATACCAGGATTCACATGAAGATCACATTAACTTGAAATTAAACAACAAAAATTGGATTAAACTGGTGCTACTACAAGCCGAAGGCCGTAGCAGCGAGAACCGAACTTTCTACCATCTATCTATAGTGTGCACCTGTAATTAAGGGACACGAATCCCATTGTACCGCCACCTGAAAGAACAAAACCAAAAAAAACAAAATCATAATCGTGGACCAAAAAGGCCATAAGTGGGAATCAGAAACACAAGAACAAGTGACCAAAAAGAAAGCAAAGCCAAAAAACCAAGACAACAAGCCAAGAGAAAAAACTCGACCGAGACCATCGGGCGGGCTGCTAAAGATGTCACCAGTACACTTTAACCCTTATTGTCAAAGAGCTCCGTGACCAGCACTTAGAGCGGAACTACACCCGGGGGCCAAAAAAGGAAAAAAGAAGCAGATTGACGAGTGGGGTGTAAGTTCAGATCAGATCAGATGAGGAGATATCTGAAAAGAGGATTGTGCATATTTAGTTGCGGGAGATGCTCTTGCGGAACTTGGCTTTGATGGTGGCACTTAGAGAGTGACGGGAGAGAATTGAAGCATCGTCGGAAGAAGAGGAATCAGTGGAATGCTTGCGGTGGTGAGAAATGGGTTGGGTGGAAGCGGGAGATTGGGCTTCGGGGAACTTGTAGAGAAGACCCTCGAGAATGGGGTTGGTGTGACGACGGTCGTTGATAGCGACGTGGGGGAAACCGAGAGCACCGTAGGCGGACATTTTGGTAAAAGTTAAAGAAGTTGTTTGGTGATAATTGAGTGTGGAATGTGACGATTTCAAAGTAAGTAAAACTGAAGAGTAGAAGAACTCAAGAGTGTTTGTTTGTTTGCGTTGTGTGATGAGGAATGGTAAATCCAGAATACATCTAGAAGTCGGGAATGTCACTCCCTTTTATATCTTGTTGTTGAGACTCCATACTCGTCTATCCTATTCGAGTATCCACCATCCAAACGACGTTTTCTTCTTCATCTTTGAGTAGTTTATCCCTTATTTGATTATACACCCCCCCCTCTAGAAAGCTGCAAACGAGCATATCCACAAAGAGACGAAGGAAAAAAGACGCCCCTGTTTCTACCAGGTAGAGCTTGTCTAAAATTTTATACTTTTCATAGGGCATGGGGGTGTGGTTTTAAAACAGTGATGGATTGATAGAACCAAGTTCATGTCATCAGGGTTTAAATATCACCAAGACTCATCGCCAAATAAGGAAATTACTCGACTTGTCTAGATGATGCATCGTTATGATGATTGTTGGATTTCTGGAATAAGCTATACATTGCCTCACTTCATCTATAGCTTATATCATCTCAAACAACCTACATGTATGTATACTGCAAGTTTGTCAATAACAAACTAGTTTTGACAAGCCTCGCCCTGAAGTTTTCCCTTTGTTAAATATTCTATCCCTTGAAAACTGGGGCTGAACACAACCACGTACCCAAAGGTCACTTTTCAAAAATCTGCATTTGGGCAAACAAATCCACGTATGTACATACATAGGCAACCGAATTAAAATCACAAGCAACAAGGAACAAATTTGGGCAGCTTTTTTTCTGCCCTTCACGCTCATGGATGCATCCACATCAGACAAACGGGGCGTGATACTTCCCGCCTTTAGGATTTTTATCATCCCCCGGCCTGACTGTTTTGTTACCGGTGTCCAAATTCAGTAGTACAGAGTTACAATACACCTGTCCGTCTGGGTTTTTTTCCGGGTCCTTTAGAAGCTTGGGTCATCTGTCACAGGCGGTCCTTTGGGTGTGTATACTGCAAACAGCAAGTTAAGCTTTTTTTTCACCGACATGGTCACCGGCCTGACATGTTCCCTTTTTATGGATCTCCTTAATCAATTCGGCTGCCTTGGGAGGGGAGAATCACACCCGTCTGTGATACATACATCTAGACCTGCCAATATGCAGCTACTGTTCGCTATGATGCAAAACTATCAGGCACCACTGATTCCCATGTCCTATGTAGTAGTCTCGCGGAATATAACCGTTTTACGCTGGCCGTGACGGGCTACCGGATTGATTGATCATGTCATTGTTGGAAACTTAGGGTAAAGGGGGTCAAGTTTCGTTTCGTGTTGGAAGACTTTAGGTCTGTGGATATAGAGGCTGTGCAGATCTGGAAGCTTCATGATGAACGGACGGGTGGGTGGGTGGACGTTTAGAAAAACTCTGAAAGTGCATGCGACGATGCGTGGAGAAGCTTCGGTTATGAAGACCGGAAAGCTTGTTTTGTCTGTGCTTCTCGCCTCTTCGTGCTTAGAGGGGTGTTGATCTTTACACTGTGGACACCATTGTGGTTATACACACAACAAGTGTACAAGGAATTGACATTTCCAATTCAGTTGCCTGATGGGATTGTACATACACCAGAAGAAATACTGACTCAAAAGACATTGGAGTCAGACCTCTATCACAATCAATGTGATCGGGCAACAAAGTTACTGACATTTGTAAGCTGCCTAGATTGATAGCGATCAGGCGACAGTATTTGTCAATATAAGGGTTCTTTGTGTCAATATAAGGGTTAACACAGACTGAATTTTTATAAGCCGCCACCACCACACAGCCACCATATGTATTGTAGCATCTAGACCTTAAGTTCCGTCTCAAACCGTTCAAACAGCCTAAGCTCCCACCAAAAGAATTGTGAACCCACCTGCACGAACCCTTAACCACTCGGTTCTCCAAGCACACATGAACCAACACGAAACCCGTCATGAGATGAGCACCCAAGCCCAATGCTACCCCCCTTGGCTGACACGAGCCAGATATACGCCACACGGGCCGAACGGTTGACGGCGGATATGCTCGGGTGTAGTCTATCCAACTTCCTAATTCGGTTCCCTTGTGGCGTTTACACATGGTCTTTTTGACGGCATGGCGACGGCTTTGAGACGTTTGGGTTTGTCGGCTATTACTCTTGTGAAGATTTTTCTTTCCTTTTTCCTTCTTGCGGGTTTTCTATATATGGAGGGCGTGGGGCGCTTATTGGTGGATGTTGCCGGCGGATGGGTGGGGGTTCTTGAAGATGTCCATTCGGGTGGGTTGCCGGGCTGTTTTGCCACATGGGCGATGAGCTGGAATAGAGTCCCGAGGACGGGTATGTGGGTCTTGGCGGAATAACTTGCCTTATGGGGCTAGATTAAGTGGTTCTCATTACGCTCTTGTTTTTTGTATAGACATGCTTGACCCCTTAGAACACGGGGGCTCTATAATTTTGTCCGCGGGTGGACTTTTTGTCTATACGATGGGTTTGAGTTTTATGTGTCTGCTGTTTTCTTTCATGGAGAGGACAAGGAAGATTCTGTCCCGTCAGGTGGTTGTACCGTGGAACTTTCTCGGTGAGGGGTGTGTGCCGTTGGAAACCGGGTTAGAGGCTCTGTTCGGATGTAACCGAGATGCTGACGAGAGGTCGTTATAGTCTATTGTGAGATACATACATACATACAACTATGCGTGTTACAGGGTGATGAAAAGTACTTCTCAGACAAGAAGGGATACCGGCTGGGGTTAACCAAGGTACTGTATTTGGTGAAACAATGCAATGCTATTCGACCATGATATAAACATGTAGTCTGTACTACCACATGTCTGACCACAATCTGGTTTTATAAAACAAAAGAAGATAAGATCCCGGCAGTTGTAAACATTGCACCAATGGTTACAAAGCTGGAAAGACTCATCAAACTCATTCCACTAATTCCATGTCCTGATGTGCAGCCACCAGCTATACGGCTTCCCACAACCATGGTAAATCCTCCAATAATTGCTTTAGTAACAGTGACACTCTCAGCTGCATCGATAACACCCAGCTCTGGTTTTACCAGGCTAATCAGAGCTGCACCTAGAGCTACACCACCAGCAAAGAGGGAGTTGTTGTATGCTGCAGGCAGTGCTTTTTTGCCCAGGGTAATTATTGATATGACTGTCTTTCCAGCTTCTTCGAAAGAACCGGAGACACCAAGGAGAGCGTTGCGTAGTATGTATGAAAGGAGTTGAGAGAGACCGATAAGGAAGCCACCAAGGAGAGGAATAGCCCCGTGTGCGTATAATGATGGTAAAGTAGTTTTGGAAAGAGTTATCGCAGCCGAGAGAGTTATTGTGGCAAAGATGAGTGATGACGTAAGTGAGGATACACCACAAGCGTCGGACACTGAAATTTTAGAGGCTGTTCTTGGTGCAAGTTTGGTTTTCATCTTGGTGATGGCTGGATTAATAACGCTCGTGAAGAGAGTACCACCGACGATCCCACCAGCCAGAATCAGCAGAGAATTTGGCGCAGCTAGTCCAAGTTGTACATATACGGATCCTGGACATGAGCCAGTCAAGGCCATTCCAGTACCTAAAAGAGCGCCACCAAGGACGTTCCCATCAAAGGGGAATATACCGATAGTCGTGGGAGTTCTACAAGCATGTTTTGGGTAGCCGAGTCTTGGTAGCAGAGCGATAACAAGACTGATTTGTTAGTTTATTCACATGTTGAATGGTATCGAGAAGGCGGAAAAGGTAACTCACGTGCTAGTTGCCGAAGCTGCGAGAAAAGCTTGAAGCATGTGGTATTCTTCAAACTTGAACTGGGCAATAATAACATTTGGCTGGGCGATTCCAGCAGTCGTCATGGCCGCACCAAAGGCAGCACCGGAGATAATTGGGAAAAGCATCTTGGAAATTTGGTGATCAGGTTGTGACGATATGTGTGTTGTTCCCGTAGATGGTAGAAGAGGAGTTGTAAGAGTCGCTGTAGAAGACATGATGCAAATGGTTTATATAGTCAAGTGTCTCGAAAAAGGAAGTTACTAATTTCTTAGTCTCTTCCCTAGATACCATCAGACGGCGACCTTGATTCGCAACGACACAAGCCTCCGTATTTAAACTATGCATAGCCCTCCACATAAACACCCGTGATCCCTCACTCCCTGATAACCCCATACTATCGTAAGTGATCAATCACCTAATTACTACTACACCACACACCATTCCGTCCAAACCCGGCCATCCGGGCAAGACAAGGCCAAGCCAAGCCAAGCCAAGCATTGTTTCTCGCCGACCACAAAGCCTACCACCTTCCCGCACCTACAAGAAGGGAAAGAAAACGCCCCATGAAGAATACAGGGGGCGTTCTTCGAAGAGTCGGCGTTCTGCAGGTCTAAATGGCGAACACCCTTTCACCTCAAAGAATGGTCGCCGATTGGATCCTCAACGTCATGTCGGATTGGTCCCCGAACGCATCCTGGTTCAAGGTAACCCTGGCGTCGTCGTTTGTTAGTGGGGTCTTGACTCGGCGCAGGGAGGTTAGCCACAGAAGTGGTTTCCAGGCTTCTGTGGCATTCTAGGGTTGTGTAACCCGTAGATCTTGGTCGCCGCGAACCCCTGTTGCTTTCTAGCTGTATAACCCTTTTATAGGGTTGCAATATATCGTGATGGAACCCTACATTCCGGTAATGAACCCCATCACATGTGCCCCTGACAAACCAGGATGCTTCATATTATGAAACGTCTAGGGCCAATTGCACTTCTGAGCCTCATGTGTCACGGATGAGCTGGAGCTAGCTACACGTATAAGCAAACAGATGAAATTTTTATCATCACGAAGATGACGAATCCGATGTAGATACCCTAGCGTAATAATCGCCGTATTGCCCCATTACTGTCTCGTCCTGTAAATCCCAAAAGCCCGTATTGAAGGAAAAACCCGCGACCGTGGCTTGTCGTTGTTCCCCTTTCCGCAAAGTGGAGAGCTTCCCCCTCATTCGGCCCCGCTCATATACACATTCCTTCTGGAAGCATCAACCAAACCGTTCCTACATATCTCCAGCCACAAGGACACTTTTCCTAAAAAGCCACCGGACGGACCCTTCATGTAATTCAAAAATCGGCTCCTAATATGGCCAGCGTAACCTCCTGCGGCCCGTAAAGCTCTAGCCACTAGCCTTATCGTATTTGCTCTTCCCGCTGTAAAGTCACTGCTCAAGCCGCCTCCAGAACCCACTAAAGTCCCGGCCAATCTTGTTAGCCAAAGCTCATTCCCCAAAACTGACAGCACCTGGCACATGTGGAGCTTTGGGGGGTTGTGATTTATCCCGCTGAAGGCGTTCGTGTCCGTTTTACCAAAATCCCAACCCGGACAGTCCCATCAAGCCAACAAGCAGTAATCCTCTTTTTTTCTATTCCCAATCGGCTCTTGCATACCGTCTTGAAGGCTTTTTGCTTGCCGCTTCTTTTTGTTTTCTGTTTTTATTGGGCAATTCATCAACCGGTGTTTTCTTTGCTCGTTGACTGCTTTTGACCAGCACTGCTCTATTCGTCACCAAATTTCACAGCCAGAGGCTTCAAACAACCATCTTAAAAAGCTACGCGACAAAAGTGACAGACGCCAAAAGGTTCATCACCCCGGCCCCCGTCTGCTCCCCCCGTATCGTCGCCAGTTGTCTTTTTTCAGTTGCTGACGTCTTGTTTTTGCATCCGGTTCAGCGAATTGGTGCCCCGACCGGCTTTTGTAAACACCCCCCGACACGGAACGACAAACCGGCGACCCACTGTCGATATTTGTCCCGCTTTAGATACCTGCCCACGTCTGCTGTGCTGTCGTGTTGCTCTGTCGTGCTTGTCAAGTGTCCGTTGCTTGTTGCTCCTTCTTCCATCTTCACAATCACCATCGTCGTCGTCGTATCATGGCGCGTCCTATGGGTTCCGTCCGCATGCGGCGGTCAAGTCCGGCTTGTCTGGCCATTGGTTTGCTCGCATTTGTCGGCCTTCTCTTTTTCCTTTTCTCGGGCTCTTCGACACCCGCTCCAGGTGTTTCTTCGGCTAACCCCAATTCGTTGTCGCCGTCTATTCCATACCGCAAAGCCACTGGCAATGGCGCCAAGCCCCCACCAGTGGTTCGTTACAACATGAACACTGTTACGACCACTCCCGACCCTGTTGGCAACGGGGAGTCTATTCTGATTCTGACTCCCATGTCCCGCTTCTACGCCGAGTACTGGGACAACATTTTGAAGCTGCAGTACCCCCATGACCTTATTACTCTGGGTTTCATCCTGCCCAAGACCAAGGAGGGCAACCTGGCTACCACTGCTCTCCAGGCCGCCGTCACTAAGCACCAGAAGTCGGCCTCGGCCAAGGAGCGCTTCCACAGCGTCGTCATTCTGCGCCAGGACTTTGAACCTCCTCTGGTCTCGCAGGATGAGGCTGTTCGCCATAAGAAGGAGAACCAGAAGGATCGTCGCGCGTCTATGGCTCGCGCCCGCAACTCTCTTCTCTTCAGCACCCTCGAGACCTCTATCTCGTGGGTTCTCTGGCTAGATGCCGACGTCATTGAGACGCCCCACACCATCATCCAAGACATGGCTTCCCACGACAAGCCTGTCATTGCTGCCAACACGTTCCAGCGCTTCATGGACCCCGAAAAGAACCAGATGGCCGAGCGTCCGTACGACTTTAACAACTGGCAGGATAGTGATATCGCCCTTAAGATGGCTGCTGGTATGGGTAAAGACGACATTCTGCTCGAGGGTTACCCTGATATGGCCACTTACCGTGCCCTCATGGCCTTTATGGGTACTCCCGGTGGTGATATCCACTACGAGGTTCCTCTTGATGGTGTGGGTGGCTCTGCTTTGCTTGTCAAGGCTGAAGTTCATCGGGATGGTGCCATGTTCCCTCCCTTCCCTTTCTACAACCTCATTGAGACTGAGGGTTTTGCCAAGATGGTCCGCCGGTTAGGCAAGCAGCCTGCCGGTCTTCCTAACTACAAGGTATGTATTAAATTGTGGAGATTTTGAGAAGTTGATTCTAACAGAGATGATAGGTGTACCACTACAACGAGTAAGAATACTTTGTTGTTGTCGTGATTTCCATATTTATCTTATGTGGCAATCTTGGCCTTGGTCAAACAGACCCACAACCAAAGTGTACGATGGATATTCTTTCTTGCTCTGGGGATTCAGTATCATGACTTGTATTAGACGGGTTGGGGAAGTGTTGGTTCTTTTCTTTTCTTCATTTTTTTTCTCGTTTACTTTGTTCCCGCGGGAAAGCGGGGTTTCGGCGATGTTGGGTTATAAACACTAGGTCGGCGTTTTCTTTTTGCTTTGGACTGCTGTTTGTTTTGTATCTGGGTGTACAGGTGACGTTGTATTATCTTTTTCATGTTTGGACTACTTTTTTAGTTGATTCGAGGGCGGATATGGTTTTGGATGAATGGTTACCTTGTGCTGTTATTTGATATATTAAAGTGATGTGTGTATGTATGAATATGACCCAGGCATAATGCGTAACTCGGATGTCTCTCTTCTTCCCTCTATCAGTCTTGTCTATTCTCCGTCATAATAACCATGTTCCTCACGGATCCATAAGCCGACTAACCCTCTAGCAGCAACATCATCACCGGCTCGCAACAACGACGCAACATCAATATTCAACGGACTATCCAATCCCGGATCCCCGAGTAACATACGGACAGCCTTGATAACCTCGACAATGGAATACTGCGGTGTCCAAGCAGTCTTCAACAAGTCAAGACAAATCTCTCCCGTCTGCAGGGCTACATTCGGATGAATGATTTGCGTACGGAAAGACACCGTTGGTGGAGCTAACGGGTATGTTTGTGGAATGGTGATTTCTAAAAGCCAACGACCGTCTATATGACAAGTTAGTTTTTAAAGGATTCTTAGTGTGGATGTATGGGATATGTTCTTCTCACCATCGTAACCATGGCCGATTCCACGCCCGTTTATCACGGCTTCCCAGGAAAGAATATTCTCATCGGATGTCGGTCCGATCCTTTCAATTCCCGTGTCTGGTGTTAGCGGGGTATTCCGGAGCCCTTCGAGTTCCTTCATGAGGCGTTTTGTGGCGTTTAGGAGGTTTCTTGACATTTTGGGGGGGTGTTGGGTTGTTTTCACCTGTTTTGTTTGGTGGAAAAGTTGGGTGGTTTTGGAAATGGGATACGTTTGAAGGTGGTCTTCTGGGACGTTGTTCTGTCGTTTCTTCGTTGGGCGTGGCAAAATTAATGATGAGATACACGCGTTTTATTGGTTGGATGGTTTATTGAGCCAGGGTCGAGGGTTGCGTTTCGATTTCGCCTTACTTTGGGGTTTCTGTAGTTCCGTGTTCTGGAATCTCTTTTGCCTAATTACCTCGACAGTCTCTCTTCATCTGCTAGTCTACACAACTATCTCCCCACACGGTTCACAGTAGACG
The DNA here is from genome assembly GCA_000712465.1 of Huntiella moniliformis. Classification (NCBI taxonomy): domain Eukaryota; kingdom Fungi; phylum Ascomycota; class Sordariomycetes; order Microascales; family Ceratocystidaceae; genus Huntiella; species Huntiella moniliformis. The sequence continues at coordinate 18,682 of JMSH01000116.1, read as the reverse complement.
AAACAAATGCTGTGTAATATGTGAGTTCCATATTATCTGTCTTGTCTTCACTCACCGCTCCCGGATAATAAAGCCCCTTACATACTTGTGAGTAAACCCTAGTAGACCCTAGTTTGATTGTGGTGACACAAACTACTTGACGGCATCCTATGGATTTGAGGGGACGGAAGCTGACGACGCAAAGGGGGGGAGGACGGATCTGGTGGGCTGATCCCGCAGGTGTACCGGTGATGTGGATTGTTTGGTGAGGGGGTACGAACCGATGGATGTGAGGAGGAGTCAGGGAAAGAGGAATAAGGCGGCATGTTTGAGTGGAGGGTTTGGGTGGTTCTTTTTGTTGAGGGACGAATGTTTGTTACACGTTGGAAGGATGGGGGGGGAGAGTCACTTGTGTGTGGATTTGTAGGCATGGAGATTGTATAAGTGGTTTTGGTGTGGTAGTTGGGGGTGTTACACGGGGATTCGGTGGGTCGGGTGGATGGAGATGTTCTGGCAACTTGGAACTTGAGAGGGGATGAACGAACGAGGGACGGTGGAGAGGTTGTATCCCTTTAGATGCCGAGCTCGGTAAGGTTGAACGGTTGCTTGGCGAGATGAAGACATGGTTTTAATAGGGTGAGGCGAAGTGTCAACTAGGCAGCACGATCAAAGACCCGAGGTGGCGGGTCATGAATTGAAGGGAATGACTGACAATTCCCCGTATCCCAACTTAATAAGGCCCCCTATGATATCCGAACCAGCATCTTCGCCACTTAATCCCCTACAATGCCCCTTCTAGAATGGGGAATGAATGTCCTGGGTGAGGCTAATCAGATGACCTGTTCTCATCGGTTATCCATTTTGATAGCCAGGTCAGGTTAAGCCATGCCAGGCCAAACCAGGTCGGGTTCCTTGGTAACCCCAACCCATTACTATACAAGGCCCGTTTTTTTGTCTTCTCGTTGGCGCCGATGGAAGCGTAGGGCAGTTATTGGCCTTTATAGTGGGTGAAAGTTCGGTTTGCTATGGATAAGAACGGGATTATACAGGGTTGCACGAACTTGGAATTGACCACGGGTTACCCGGTGAATTGGGAATTATAAGGATAGCAACGACCATCCATACGAATCAAGGAACTTTCAGTGTTTGTTCTTGGATATTCCGTGGGGGCCGGTGATTGTAATGACTTTGCTAAGTACACATATATGTATATATACTGGGGTTTTCGTGATTTTCGGGTTCGACGGATAATAATTGGAGATTTTGTTTGGTTGGGTAAGTTACATAGGTAGAGCATTAATATGACGGATGATCATGCTGTTATGGGACATAAGTCTATTTGCAGCATCTCTAGATCGGCGAAACAGATATAACATCAACAAGGGGGTTTATTTAAATAAAGATAGATACGGAGAAGTTGATCACTTTAGCGTCCTTCAAATCTCCAGAGCAGACAAACAAACTCAAGATATCGTGCCAACTTCACGACTCGGCGATGATGTATTTGAAGAATACTCAACTTGACATATCCAGGTTGCCGAGCACCGGTTTTCTGTTCTCAGCCTCCTGTTGGAATAATCACGCCCAACCCTTTTTGTTTCAAAAAACTAGGAAATAAGCGCAATCCTGAAACACCCAATAGACGTCAACCTGCAGCATTTCAATTCAAGAGGTTTCCAACTTTAAAATTGCCACTTTAGAGGTAGTAATAAAGAGCGGGCACAACAAAAAAAGAAAAAGAGAGAATAACACTTTTTTGCATAAATTACCTCGTGATTGAATACTATCAATCAATGAGTGTGTTGCGTTGATACACGAGTTGAGATAACAACATCACATTTTCTGTTAAGCGAAGTCAAATGCATAAACTATTGCGTAGGGTTAATACCCTTATACTAGATTTAAGTTGAAATCAGAAAAATGACGACAAATATATTTTGTTTCCTCGGTTTATGATTTTACGAGATGTGGGGGAATCAGGGATTAACGAGGCTGAGTTTGAACTTTTTGTTGTTGTTCTGTTCGTTTTCATTTTGTTGTTGGTTGGCGGTGTATCAAATAAGGGGATGAAAAGGAATGGACTGATTGACCTGGTAATGTCGTAATATAGAGTGACTCCGCCTCTTCCTCTCGTCATAGAACAACTCGTTTAGTTATTGGCTTGATAAAAACCAGAATAGACGTCCTTTGTCAAAGTTAAGAAAACGCCACCAGTGTGGTCTTTTGTCATGATGGTGTGTCGGTGAAAGAACAGGGCTAACTATCTGGTTGTTGATTGATTGTGAGACAGTCATTGGCCGGAGATGACGAGGACACATTTCGGATGTTCAAATGGTCTTCACTTTTTGTTACTATTCACAGGTCAGGTCAACTAAAGTACAGTAGGAACCACCATAATGAGCATTTACTCGTCTTTGACCGTGCGTATGCAGTATCGCTTTGGCCGTTTATGTAGTTACTTTTTTTTTCACGCAGGTACCGTATTTTTGTCCAGCCCAGTCCATCCATCCTAAAAGGTAAAACAAAACTACAAATAAATTGATACAAAAAAAGATTTAGCGCCCTGAACTTTTTAGTGCCTTTGTTGTCTCTCATAGTGTGTTACTCGTTCCTGACGCTAAATCGAACGGTCCCTAGACCAAAAAAACCCATGATCCACCTGTGCTGATGTTTTTGTTTGTGTTGGGTAGACAACCGTGATATATTTGATGTGTCGTGTTAGCTGAATATTCCTTTTTTCTTACTTCTTCATTTCAAACTATCTTGTGCATACATATGTCGTATCCTATTTTGATCACACACTTCCTTCCTTCTCATAAAATGTAACCCCAACCATCACCAAAGAACCCTAACATTGACACACATGGAATTCCCCCTGCATTTGCCATCTGCAGGTCCCATTAACGGTTAAGCCGCGTTCCTGAGCTGGAAGTTGGGTTGTGCTACCTATAGTGACTTGTGGCCACGATGGATTTTGGTATTTTGACTGGCTTTGTTTTCTACCGTGAAGTAACGAGGCCTTCAATGTTTAGTGTTCTTTTCGTTTTTTTTGTATGGCGACGCTATTAACTTTTCTTTCTCTCGGTCTTTTTCTTCACTTAATTAATAAATCTGCGGCATCCGTATTGACAGGTCGGGCCCGTGATTTGCTTCAATTTCCGTAATCAATAGAAGTACCTATATCAACCCACCAGCCTGGGACGTCGTTTTTTTTTTTCTTCCCCGTCTACCATAGACCATTGTCTGCCACATGCTTCTGTTCATTTTCTATTTTCTTCACTTTTTTCCTTCTCTCACTCATCGTCATCGTCGTCGTTAGCTTCAAAAATTAGGCTTAGCCTCGTTCAAATCTGTACTCAGCAATTGCCCTTTCTCAGGTCCACCCTAGAATCAGGGATTACTTCACAGACCAGGTCAACCCCTGTAACCTTCCATTTGTTTGCTCGATTTTATCACGTCTTGATCGTCGTTAGTTGTTGCATTTCGGGATGTCATCTCGTTGTTGGCTTTAATGCGATTTGCTATTTAATGGGTCCCGTGCCTGATTAACTATACTTTCTCATGACAGATGATATTAGGTCTCCAGCTTTCATCTCATTATATCAGCCTGACCATCCATCCCATCATACAAAAAAGAAAAAAAAAGACTGCCTTTTGTACAACCATCATATGGAGTCCCTGTAAACTTAACTGTAAACTACCAATGTTCCGTCTTTGATTAGCGGCATTGGCTCGTAATTGAAGCTGTAGTGGTGCGTTGTTCCTATGTACGAATAACGTGCCAACACATCAGGTCAAATCCTACGACCACAACAACAACACATCACAAACCCGCATGACCTGAAGGATGATAATCTGAATGAATATACCCGGAATGAGCAAGACGTGATTTAAAAAGCCAGGTGATGGTCACCGCGTCTCCGTATTAACAAAAACTACATTCCCTAATTCCGCGGCCGTTGGTGCTGCAACCTACCCGCCAACATAAACCTGTACACCCAAAATGCCACACATTGGCTCTCCCTATTTCAGCCACTGTAGAACCATTTCATCATTTCCACTATGGTCTGTTTAGCCAAATGTGTCTCTAGTAAAGTCTGGGTGTCGTCGTCGTCGTCTCTTCAATATCCATACATCTTGTACATAAAATACTTCATTACGTAGGTTCTTTCCAATATCTTATACGTATCTAGTCTTCAATTCAACCCCGGTTTCCATGAAATCTCACCAAAGCCCTGCTTCCCGAAAGACACCATCATCATCATCATCATCAAAGCCTTCTTTTCAGGTTCCAGTTCTCGCCTCTTTCTCGCCCATCGCATTCCGAACCTTGGTCCTTAAATTATTTTATCTACTTTCGGCCACAAAAATCCTTCCTTCCACCCATCCCCCCCCAACGCTTCGACGCACCTTCCCTTTTTTCTCTTTTTTGGGACCAGCGCCCACCCACCATTTTCTATACTCGCTTGTGAAGTCCCCTAGCCTCGCTCTCGTCACCCAACAACACCGACCGCTTCTTCATCAGCTCCGCTCACGTAACGTCCTGCCTTTTTGTCGTTCTCCCATCAATTATAACCACCTAAGCCCCCCCAGTAGTTGCCAAGTTGTTCATCTGTTGCTACTGCTGCTGCACCAATACCCTGCACCAGACCATCACCATCTTCAAGGGTTCTATCCTGGGTCCGGCGCTGCTTCTGTTTGCTTGGCTTCGCTTGTCGGTGTGGGTGGTCGTTGTTGTTCATAATAACCCGATAGATAAATTCACCGTCTAATTTTCCCTCTCCAAAAAAATACTATGCCCAAGCACCAAAGCACCCCAAGCACCCTACCAACTCTTTACCCGCTTTAATACTGGGCTTGGTAATTTCTCTCTTTATTTCCCTCGCTTCCTCATTTTTTTGCTTATTTCTTTCGACGCATTCCTACCCGTTCTGTCCATCCTTCGTCGTCGTGCTTACTTTGCTATTTTTCTCCTTCTTTTTCTTTCCCTTCTCGCGCTCTTTTTGTCAATCCCTTCCTTCCTTTTTCCCTCTTTTCACTTCAGCCCTTTTGCTTAGCAAGTCGTCTGCAGTCGATTTAACGCTGCAGCAACTCGCTGTTCATTCTCTTTCTTCTTTCCCTCCTCGCCTTCCTTCCCTCCCGTCTCTCTGCCCCTTCCCCCCTTCCGATTCGCTCCATCTACATCCGTCCGCGTCTTCGGAACCTACCACCTACCGCCCACCACCTGCACATTTAATACAACAGCCATTGCACCTCGTCGCCTCGTCCATCTTGCGTGTGTGCCTGCATCTTGGTTTTTGAACCGTCCACTCCTTTGTCAATCAACAACTGCGTCTTTGCTTGCGGCTTTCTCAGCACGCTGTCCATCGGGATCACCATCTCGCCCACAAGTCTCCGACACCCACCACTACCAAACTTATCGCTCGTTATCGCCAAATCCGCGTCTGTCTATTCTTTTTCGTCGATAAATCTTACTGCTTGTTTGTCACGTCTCCGACCATCTACCGCCATTGTTTCGACGAATCTCACACGCCCCCAGATTACTCTGACAACACCCCCTCGCAGCTTGCTGTTTCGTCGTCTGCTATAATCACGTTACTCTGCTTGGAAGACACTGCAGTCTTTACTTATTAGCCCGTTTTCCATCTACCTGCACATCCGCGCTGCCGATTGTGTTTTCGATTCGTTACAGCCGCACCCACTGTTAGACCTGACTCGTTACTGCTACTGTCCACTTAACTGTGTTTGTCAGTGTCTCTAGTGTCTTGTCTATTGCTGTCATTTCGCCCTTTCTATTCCTGCTGTTTATTTTTTTTGCCACATTTTATATTCCCAATTCCCATACTATTCTGTAAGTAGTTATTGTTCCTTTTTGCCATCTACAAGCTGTTGGTTACACCTTTAAATCCAAATTTGCCACTATCAGATTAGCCGTTAGCTTCAGTAGCCTTAAAGCACAGCAGCCATATTCGGATCTCGCTAAGCTATATCGCTTCCAACTGACGGTTGCCCGCGTTCTATGCGCTATTATACAGCTGAATCTTAGTGCTATTTACTGACCACTAACTTTGTCTAGACTTTCTTAATCACCAAATACCCCTCTTCACGATTGTCTTGTATCGCCTTTTACGCGTACTTTATATCTCTATTTTTGTTTGTTCTTTCTAGCCTCGTTACGCCCTCAACGATTCGCCGCTTCCTCGATATACGTTTGTCCCTTTGATCCGTTGCTGTATGGCCTTGTTCAAATAATCACCACTCTTACGGAACAAAATCTGCCGCCGTGCGGCACACCACACACTACACACTACACAACCATGGCTACTACCACTGGACATCCCGTCTCTATGACGACCTCACCTGCTGCCCGGGGACACTTCTCTCGTCCTTCAAAAAGCCAGTCTTACGACCCTTTAGCACCATTACGTTCGAACAACGTTCCACCACCAAACCCGCACTTTGTCTTCCCCATGCGTCCAGAGTCTCCACCACCAGCTGCTGCTACTCCCGCTCAACGACGACCGAGATCCGCCATGGGCATGGAGACTATGGGTTCAAGTTTCAACCGTACTGCCTCGGGCCAGAATGCTTTACCTGCTTTTAGCTTCAACCCCGGTGCTACTCTCTTAACACCAGAGAAGAACAGTTTCCTCAGTCCCCCGGAGTCGCCCATGGCTCCTCAGTCACTGACGTCTCCTCCTTCACCAAGAGCGTCACCAGTCAAGCCCGGTTACCGCCACCGGAGAGGAGGAAGTGAATTTGTTGGTGGAAGCATCAGAGGTGGCGATTCCATCACTGTGCTTGGCATCAGCCCTACCAAGTCTGAGAGTGGTTTTGAGGTTCCATCAGATATCCGGTTACCACAAGGTCCTCCTTCTGGCCGTCGTGGTCATGCTCACAGACGATCGGCTGCCATCTCAAGCCACGACATTGCTTCTATCATGGTACCAACACAGACTATGGATCATGGTCACAGTGCCCCTGCCAGTCCTGCTACTATGGAAAGACCGGCCGTTCAATCACTTCAAGCCATCTTCGCACCACCAGCCGAAGACAAAGACGTCACACCAGTGGCGACTCCGGTTGTTGAGCCTGTTGCCCTGGAAAACGGTGCCAGATCAAGGGTCGGCTTTGCTGAGACGGTGGAGGTCATTCCTAGACCGCTATCTGTCATCTCTACTGATACCACTATGACTATCACTGCTACGAATAGCCACAGAGTTACCGGCAGTCTGGCTTCATTATCAAACCTCCCTCCTATTAACACACAAGTTCCCACAACTGTCGTTACTGCCCCTGCAGTCTCATCTGCCACTCCCACTAGCTCGCCTACTCGCCCTCCTCTCGAACATCGCCCTAGCACTGCTGGTGCTATCCTGGATCGTATGAGCAAGGCTCAGACCCCTACTACTCCTGTCGACTCTGCCGCTAAGCGCCGCAACTCGATCCCTACTCTGTTGAACCTCCCCGAGGACCAGATGGCCGCCCTGCACAACATCAAGTCGCCCAAGCGGTGGTCATTTTTCAGCCTCGACTCCCACAAGGCCCACACCAATGGTTGTCACACAGCGCCTTGCAGTCGCAAACATTCCACAGAGGATGCTTCTGCTGTTGTGTCTGGCGATATCGCCGACATGGAGCAGGCGCCCAAGGCCAAGAAAGGAAAGAAGAGCAAGAAGAATAAGAAGAAGAAGAGCAAGACTGCTGATAAGGGCAAGGGCAAGGTTTGGGCTGTGCCAATGCTTGGCCGCAAGTCTCGTCCTCAGCTTCGCAAGTCAGTCAGTGGTAGCTCTCTGCGTCTTGGTGCTCCATTAAGCACTTCTCCTCAAGTTTCCTCTGCCTCCCTCGAGGACTGCGTGGTACCTGGTTCTGGTTTGGTCATGGATCCTGAAATTGTCACTCCCGTGACGCCCAACATTCCCACCATCGAGCTTCCCGACGATACTCCTAAACGCAGCGACGAGGACTTGTCCTTTGCTATGATTGATCTTGACGCCGCCCTTGGTCCTTTCAACACTCCCCTGTCTCCCAATCCTGAATGGGAAGCAGCCCAACGGGCTGCTGGCAACATTAAGCGGAAGCTTCACAGTGCCCAGGGTATGAAGGGATTCTCTGGGCCTGGCATGCATTACCATCGCCGCGCTGATAGTGCCCCGGAGATGGTTCAGTTTGACAGATCTGCTTTTGGTGTTCACCGCTTCGGCAGCAGCTCTACCATGGCTGATGTGTTTGAAGAGGATGAGGAAGATGAGAACGCTATCGACAGCGATTCCAGCAGTGATGGCTCTGATGATGTTACCCCTACCGGTCACACTCCCATCCAGCACGTTGGCTCCGTAGCCTCCATGGCTACCAGCACTGATGACAATGTCCCAGCTACTCCCTCTGGTCCCCGTGCTGTGTCTATGTTGGCTCTTCCCTCAGATGCCTCGTCTGGCTTCATGAAGTCCGAGGTCTCTTCGCACTCTCTCAAGACTGAGTTGTCTTCGGAGGATATCATCTATGCTTCTCGCAGCCCTGCTTGGGTATCTGACTCACCTTCCCAGGCTATCACTCCTTCGCCTCGCCGCCTCTTTGTTGGCAAGGACCTGGCGCCAGTCAGCGTCTCTCCCCTCCAGTTGCCTTCCAGCGGTCCTACTCCCTCCAGTGTTATGTCTTTTCCCTCTCCCATGTCTCCGGCTTCATATGATGCTCAGTGTCTTTCTACGGCCCCATCATCACTCAATGACGAGAACACTTTCCAGTCTCTCCTCTGCGGCGAGCCTGGTCCTGAAGTGCGCATCTCAGTCGACATTCCTTCTCTGACTTCTACCGAGTCTATTGGTACCCGTGATAGCGGTGTACCTCAGAGCAGTGGCAGCATCCAACCTGCGCCCGTTTTCCGCGAGCAGCGCCCCGTTTCTGTTTCTTCTGCGTTTGGTAGACGGAGGTCTAGTTTGGCCAGTTTGAGCCGGTTGATTAATAGTAGTCATGGGGAGCGGAGCAAGTTGTCTATGGAGACTAGCTTCAGCGAGTTCACTGATAAGAAAAGCAAGTCGAGCCGGGCGAAGCGTATTAGTAGGTTAGTTCAGTTCTGGAAGCCTAAGGAGAACTCGCACTAGATGATATTTTCCTAGTGTTTTGATGTTGTTTTTGTTTGAGCAATATTTGGCTCGTTGATTTTGTGTGTTGGGCTCATCAGCATATTGGACGGCTTCGCTTGTCTCTGAGTTTTGTTTGCTTGTTTCTTGTGGCATTGTTTCGGGATCTGGTTATTGTTCCCTGTACAACTGCGGTTTAGACAGGAGTTTATATCCTTACGAATGTATGTGGTTTTATGTGTAACCATTTTTTCCTTGTACATACATACACCATGCTTGGGACTTGCCTCTTTCTTGAAGCCAGCCACCTAGAGCTTGAAACAGACGTGTTGCATAATCGTGCATTATCTCGGTTTATGCAGCCTTGTACCTCTTTTCCTCCCCCTTTTCCTTGTTTCCCCGGATTTTCAGTTTTCTTTGTCCTCTTAACGTCCATTTGCAGTTTTGGCGTCACGCTCGTTCTTTTGTTCAACACCGCTCCAGTCGTGGACTGGCAGATTTCCTTTATCATTTATCCTTCGCGACATTCTTTTATCAGCAAGTTATGACATGGCATATGATGCATTTAGTTTTCCTTATTCAAAATTATACAAGTACTTTTTCCATAATGAATTATATGTTCTGGTGATGTTTCTGTGACTTTGTGTGTCTGTATTTGGTTAGGTTAGTGTATACTCGACAATTAAGTTGAGTTGATATAGTGGGGCTGATAAGATAAGATAAGATAACTGTGTTGGAAAAATGTTGCGACGCTTTCTTGGGTTCATTTGGCGGGATGCTTGTGAAGGCTTGTTTCCTTTGATAATTTGACATTTATACATTTCCAAGATGTCTGAGATTGAGACCAAGACGGCGGCTGCGCCGACTAAGAAGCTGGGCATGCGCAAGAATGGTAAGTTTTTTTCTTTTTTATGGAGTCGGGAGTTCTTGAAACCCCGCCAACTAGACATATCAAGAGCCGTCCCACCGTCAACGCAACAAACCGCTAACAAACATACCACCCATCTTCACAGGCCACGCATGGCTCCCAACCAAGAAAGCCTTCCGGCCCGCATCCGGGTTAACCTCGTTTGCCGCGCGCGCCAAGCAGCGGATGGACACGGCGGCCGTCAAGGCCAAGGAGAAGGAACTGAAAGAGGAGAAGGCCCAGGAGAAGCGGGAGCGCATCGAGAAGATTAAGGAGCGGAGAGAGGCCAAGGCGGAGAGGGAACGGTTGGCGGAGTTGGCGGCGAGATTGCATAAGAAGAAGGTGGAGAGATTGAAGAGGAAGGAGAAGAGGAATAAGTTGTTGCATTCTTAGAGGTATGGGTGTTTTCTTTGTTTTTGGGGTTACGACATTTTGGGTAATTGATTTGTTGGTTTTCTTTGTGTTTTGTATCTCTGGGTTCTTGTCTTTACTGGTGATTTGGGTGTTTGTTGGTCGTGATGATGGTGGTTATGGAGGAGGGGATTTGACAGGTGGTGACATCCCTGGCGGGGACTGGCAGCTGGCAATTTAACCATATGACGATCGCGATCATGAAGCATGTGAATACTACGAATGGTCATCTACAATTTTCCATATTCTGCCCAATTCATTAGCCTAATCGTCTATCTTTTTTAATTTCTCAATCGCGACAACTTTGCGACTCTGAAATACCAACATACGCAACAGCCTATCCAATTAATCTCCACAACACCATAAAAATGTCCACAGCTAGCACACCACCACCACCAACGGGACGCCCTAAACCCCTATCGTCAACCGCCTCTTCCACAGTTGATCCACCAAAGGTGACATCTCCATATCGTTCACGCCACCAGATAACCCGCTCTATCAGCGAACTATACTCGCCAACCCGAATAAACGCCCCCCTCACATCCCCACCAATTCTCGCCACAGCACCAACCAGCGCCAGGGAAAGTTCCACATCTGTCAATGTAGTAGAGACACCATCGGGTAGTCTTGGGAGAGAAAGTGGAAAGGGGAGACGGGATGCGCTGGAGAGGATGCATGCAGTGCAGATGGCAGCGTTGGCTCAGTCTGGTTCGGTAGGGCAGGCGCAGTTGGGCGCGGGGAAGAGGAGGGAGGAGAAGAGCGGGTTTGTTATGGCGGTGGCGCCGATTAAGGGGATTGTGGAGAGGCCGGTTGTGGAGAGTGGACGGGCTTATAGAGCTTTGGGGGATCACGAGGGGAAGATGGAGAAGGCGGATTGGGTTAAGGAAGAGCAGGCGAGATTGTGTAGAGTTAAGGGTGTTAGGTATGTGGAGAGATATGGTGTGGTTTATGTGGCTTTTGCTAACATGGTGGTTATAGTACGCTCGAAGAACTTCTTACAGATTTAACAGCTACCGCTGAAAACGCAGCCACGGTAGCTGATACAAACTACCATTCCATCCTCTCCATCTTCGCCTCTCTCCAATCAATGGTCCGTACCATGCGAACGCTCATTGACGAATCCGAAGCCACCACATCCACATTCATCCAACAAACGGTAACTCTCGAAAACAATATAACCTCCCAACTCTCAATATACAACAGTCTCGACAGTCGGCGCGACAGAATCAACGCTATGGAGAAGAGAATACAGGAAGGCCGAAAGAAAATGGAGGGCTTGTCGGAACGAGTTGCCAGAGTCAATTTGACGGTTGGTGGGTGGGAAGCGGCTGATGCGGAGTGGCAGGAGAGAACGAAGAAGCGCTTGAGGAATATTTGGTTTGTTACTATGTTTTTGGCGGTGGTTGTTGCTGTTGTTTGGGTGTTTCAGGGTGTTGATGGGGATATGGAACGGGCGGAGGAGGTGGTGGAGGGCTTTGGTGAGATGGAAGTGCCTGGGGTTGACTTGTCTATTGACCCGGACATAGGCAATGTGAGCTTACTAGATGATATTGTGGTGGACTTTGCGGAAAGTAAGACGGAAGCAATCCAGGCGGCTAGGGCGGTCATTAACGGGGAACAAAACGTTGACTCTGGGCCACGGGATAGTGAAACGACGTCGGAGTCAGATAGTTCAAGTGAGTGGACAGAGTCACTTAGGATATTCGATGAGCTATAGATTCCTTTTTTTTGTCAGTCAGGTTGGTTAGATGAGCAAAAAGATGATCTGAGGCGGACTTGAACCGCCGACCTTTTGTGTCCAAGTAACGGTGTTACTGTTAGACAAACGTGATAACCAACTACACCATCAGACCTTGTTGAGATGATGTCGTGATATCACCGGCTATCCGGCACGCGGAAAGATGTGCCGGGGTGTGACGTCATGGGTGCTGGGATTACGTGAGTGTTGGGTGTGAGGGGGGTTTATATCCTGAGGACTGTTGACTAATTGACTGCTTGAGATGGGCTTTTGGGTAGTGATGTTTTCGGTATGTCTCGTGGTTGGGTTATCTGAGAATTTGCCGTGATTAGGGTGACACAGGAGACGGAATTTATAATTCTTACGGAGATTCATATGTGTAAGTGGTTTTGTCGGTGGGTTTTCAACTTGTTTGGTGATACGGATCACGTATATAGGTGGATACCCAATCACATGCCCCTCAATACTTCTCACAATGAGATGAGAGTGATACTTCCATCCCCAATTATGCTTACTTTGAAACCTATTTCCACGTCCTAGCACCGCATGATCACCGGCGTTTCAAACCGCCCACAACCCTAAATACTCGGGAGTTCGTAAGCACGTGACCCGGTTAGATCGGATCTTGGCTTTGTAGAGTACGCCTTGAGGCGGGGTCTTGATAGTTTGGTTTATTCTGCTGCCTGGTGCGGATGCAGGTGGTTGGGTTATATGATATGCCGGATTCATCGGGTTGGAAGAATCCCTTCAGGGGCGAGGTTGATTTTGTGGGTAAGGCGGAGTTTTTGGGCTTGCTGCGGGTATGATGGGGGGGATTTTTTATTAGATGGGAAGGTGGACTGGAGTTGGAATACTCATGTACGTAGTGGGACCACTTATTTTGACGGGAATAGTATGTATGTATGTATGTCATTGTGCTGTTAACCTTGCTGCCTTGAGAATATGGGGCATAGCGTTGACGTGCAGTTTGGATATTGGATTGTTTTAGTCTGGTCTGACATGCTTCCTACGGGTATGTACATATTTGGTAAGCAGAAACGTATAGCTTGGTAGCAAGGCGCAGTAACTATCATGGCTTGTATGTTTTAGTAAGTATTTACGATGTATGTACGATGAGCGGTGACGGCTTTAGCTTGCATGTTGCATGTATGTGGCCCAACAATACATATGGATTTGATGTGTTACATACAATATAAAACCAAGCACTGACGCAACTCGTCAAGGCCGGGCTAGACTCATCGACTTCCATCTGATTACCAGCATGAAACCAGGTCTAGCATTTATTTGCACCAATATTCTATTACATGACTTGCCACTTCTCTAGTTCACTTCTTGCCTCTTTATAAACACCTCCCACATACGGGTAGCTTGATTTCCCTATTTAAACCCAAGCATCGACAGTTTCATATCTAGACCGCCTCTTTTCTTGTTCTCTCTTAAACGGAACCAGTTCTCTCGCCTAGTAATAACCCGTTTGTTCCTAAAAAAGAAGAAAAATAGAACCCTGTAATTACTTCAGGGATCACCGAAAACAGACACGCCTTCCCTTATTTTTTCCCTTCCGTCATCAGTCTCAAGCGCCCTTGTCAAACATTTATTATAGGGCACAGTCCAACCGGGAGCGTCCAAAAAGACCCGTCGTCTGCCTAATAACTATCATCAAGTTTAGTTATTGACATCATTCGCCACATCGTCATAACCTACATCATCTTTGTTATCCTGCGGCAATATATACGTACTTATATAAAAACACCCATTGTTGCCGTGTTTTCCGACTTTGTGTAGTTCGCAATCTCAAAAGGAACGCCACTTGTGATCCTTTTTGACTTTGGTGTGTGCGACCTACTTTCAGTGGTTCCTTCCGCAACGACCCCCTCTTCTTTTCCCAGCATATCCCGTTATTTGCTGCGTTTTTTTGCCTCTCCGCCCCCAGACTTGTCGTCATCGCCCGGGCTTAACATACATTCAAGTCAAAGGTCCAATACCAGCGCGCGTTACGTTGTTTGGCTCGACTTTTTTTTTTACCTGATTCTGGATCTTGCTGCGGTCATTCTAGTGGTGACGGAACAGGGATTCTGGGGTTCGTAAGTCACTATACTGCTTTGGGTAGTGCGGACAATACAAGTTGAAGTGGGGCGTGCATTACCTGCAGCCGCGACGTCTTGTAAAGTACATACAGTGCTTTCCTCAACAGTTTCCAACGTCATTTCAAGTCTTCTGTTTCTAGACTTTTTCATTTTTTCTTTTACATCTTTTTATATCCACATATACCTTTCTTAACACTCGGCAACGACATCTTTTATCGTCAAATTACGTCGACTTTTGAATTCCCATCGATTATCCATCTACGGCGACGCTACTACTTCCCTATTTAGTATCCATTATTAGTCCCCGATTACCTCGACGATACCAAACCCATCTACGAATTCACAATCTCAAAACTTCACATATCTACACAAAATGTCTCAACAATCACCAGATCCAGAAGTCTCGACGACTGCCGACATCGCCCTAGCCCTTAACAACGTGTCAATCACTTCTACCGACCAGAACAGTGCCGTTCCACGGTCAAATTCACCACCACGATCCGATGTGCTTTCCGGATCCCCCGTACTCACTGCCGAACCTGCACTTTCTATCTCCGAATCTACAAGGCTTGCCTCTTCTAGTGTCTCCACTTCCGGCCGATTGCTTACCGGCAAGCAAGAACATTGTTAGTGCACCACCATCTTAACGTAGTAGTTCGCATACAGTCTGTCGTGTATCCACGCCTCGGACCAGTCGGACAGAATTTTGGAGTGTACATGTGCTAATCGTTTTTTTGTCGCCCGCCCTTCTTTATAGATTTAAAGCGCGAACTCATCTCAGAACAAGTCAAGAAGGAAATCCATGAATTGAATTCTCCGACAGCCTTGAGACGCTTTGGCGCACCATTCCGTTCGGATCTGGGCGAGATTTCACCACTGGATTCGGAATTACCTATTCTCAGATATATTTTTGTTCATCATATTCGTGATTTTCCTTTCCTTGACAAAGCAAGAGAGAAGGAATTCTGGCAGGACAAACTTCAAGTTGTATGTACTACGAGATCCCCCAACAAACTTGCTTAATGCAGCCGGCCTTCTTCTTGGACGTACATTGCAGTGGCAATTTGCCATCAGCTAGTTGTCATTGGGGCTTGATTGTCGCACATGGCGAATCACTAACTCCGAATATAGTTCCTCGAGTCATTTGCCAGTAAAAGCATTTCATCCTCCGAAGATCGTTTGGAAGAGACCAAACGTCGCAAACTCGCCACAAAATGTCAGAAACTCATCGAACTCATGATTGTATCTGGTGTTCGGACGGCTTCGGGATTCGAAGAGCGTATTCGCTTTTCTGAAATCGAAATCGTTGATAGTAATGCCATTGATACTGGTGTCATGAATACCATTCCTGAAGGCAACTTTTTCAATGGCTGGGACGTCAATGTTGCCGGTGTTCGTATGGCTGAAAGCAAAAAGAGGCATATTAGACGCTCAAAACAGCATGCTGTAAGTGTTTGGTCTAGCGCTGTGTTTATGCCGCCGCATTACCCCATTTTCATGCAGCGTTTCACAGGGCTTCATATCTACTTTAGGATTTTGACACTAACTGGATTTGTAGGAATTTATACTTCGTGTGAAGCGCCAAGGCTCTGACAAGGAATATTACATTGCACGGAGATATGGCGAGTTTGTTGCTCTTCACAAGAACATTAGTCAAGAGCTTCCTGGAAAGGTGCTACCCAATGTGCCAAAGAAGAACAAGACGAGTACTGTTGCACCATCGTTGTTTGGCAACTTGGTTGGTAGTACTGACTCGGCATCAATCTCCTCTGTCTCAACACGGGCTTCAAATCTACAACCAACCGTGTCTAATGCTTCGGCCTCCGCTTCCGCATTGAAGGTTCCTGAGACCATGACTACACCGACAAAGAAGTCTAAACATGGTAGATCGGAATCGAACACTTCATGGTGGTCTCGTGGAACTTCACCACGTTCATCACATGATATTCTCCGGAGTCCCTTGGCTAGTTCCTTCTCTGTTGCGTCTAAGCGGGAGGACCCACTGGTTGTCCTGGGACGCGAAAACCAGAGAATATCTCTGCGGGCTTTCTTGCGCTCATTGCTTCAAAACGCTACTGTGGCAAACACCAAGAGTATCGAGGTGTTCCTTACCAAAGAGCCTATTACGTTGGACGCAGAGGATCAAGAGGACTTGGCTATGCGCAAATCCGTTGATGAGCGGAGAGTCGAGGAGCAGAAACGCTTCTATGAAATTGCTAGGAAGCGCGCTGCTGATCTTGATGAGTACATGGAGCAATTCCGTCAAGACATCGTCGAACATAATGGCCTTACCAAGCTTTTTACTGAAATCAAGGAGAAGGAACGCATTGATGATTTGAGTATCCAGTACCGCAAGTTCGCTGAGTGGCTACGCATTGAGGTTGCTGCTACTATTTATCATTTGTTCTTGGCTGAAGATAATTCACCAGAACTGTTCGCTCAGGCTAAGCGTATTCATTCGTTGATTCCGTATACTGTGCTCAAGAACACCCTGCGGTTCGCCAACCCGGCGGCTGTTATGTCTAGTATCCTGAAGGTGTTCTTGGCCAGACCTCTTGGTGCCCGCTCCCTTATGCAGCATATCTTCTCTTTGACCCTGCAAGATGGAATTCGCAGTTTCCAGTCATCGATTGATACATTGGCTAGCAAGATTGACGATTCCATCTTGGTAGACAAGATAAAGGCCTACACATCTGCCTCTGATGATATCAAGAACCGGATACGTGAGGAGGGCAATGATGTGGATATCATTGTTGCTATTCTCCGGTCTGAGGAGATTGGTCAGGCTTTGACTGGTGAGCAGATGGTTCGTCTGGCGAATGCTAAGCGCTCATTTGACTGTGCTATTGCTACCACTGGTGATGAGACTGAAGCTAAGCAAAATGCTCAACTGTTCTCGTACCTAAAGCAGCTCCTCAAGCTATGCACACGCCAAAGAGACAAGGCCATGATGTTGAACCTCATCGAGGAACCGGTAACATTACAACTGTTCAGTGACCTGTTTACCATTTTCTACGAGCCACTTGTTCGTGTTTACAAGGCGGCTAATGTATATAACAGCGTGACAGACTTTGCACTGTTTGTCGATGACATGATCAAGGTTGTGGAACAGTGCCAGGAGCAGGATGTCTCAGCGGACCCCAACCAGACTGTTCAGGCTTTTATCGACCTGTGTGCCAGACATGAACATAACTTTTACAAGTTTGTTCATGAGGTACATATCCATGACAATGGGTTGTTCACGCAACTCATGGGCTGGATCGAGGGTATCTTGGAGTTCCTCCGGAAGGGACCTACCAACGGAGCTCTTGACATAAATGCACTATTCGAGGAGTCGCTTTCTAAGAATGGCGTTGACGGAAAGGTTGCCCTCGATGAGATTAACCAATTAATTGCCTGGCAAGAGGCTCGCAAGAAGTGGCACCAGGACAAGACTCGCCAGAAGATGGCGGCAGAGACTGCGCCCGAAGGCAACTTTATCTCAGGGTTAGCAGCTAACTTCTCACCCGAGGACTTTGGCATTGATGGCGGTGACCTTATGGAGGTAAATGATGACTGCTACTATGAATCAGAGACCGAGGATGAGGACATGGATGAGGTTGAAGAAATCGACCCTATTGAGGCGGAGAGAAGACGGAGAGCGAAGAGACAAGACCGGTTGAGACGGACGGCTGGTGAACCAAAGAAGCCAACAGTCCAAGAAGTGCATAAACTGAAGAGTAATTTCTTGGTTATGCTCAGAGGGGTTTTGGCCAAGTAAGCTAGAGGGAATTTATATGTAGGATTTCCAAACTTTTAGACGGGAGCACGTTTTCACGTGACATAGATACGATGGGATGGATATATTGGCGTTTGTGCCTATATGTAGTGAAGTAGCGAGGTTTCATTTTATCAATCTTTTCTTTCTCAATTCTTTCCATTGCATGTGCATGACTCGGACACAATCGGCAGTCGGCTCCCGGCCTTCGGAAACCGGCGCTGGTATCCCGGCCGGTTAACCTGCCATGAATGACAGACCAACCGGGTCACAAGACCACATTGGTTTGTTTGACAGGGGGTTTGACATTCACGGGTCTTTGACACCAGGCGCGACTCAACTGGCACTAAACGCTTTATAAGTGGGCTGGGGCGAGCGCATCCGGTCGTCGTGGATTCTGGTCTACAATGAGCTTCCTCGGTACTTCTCGGCTAATCATTGTAGTGGGGGAAATAATTAGGGCGGTTTTGATTGGTTGAGAACTAGGGTTCCTTGGGGTTCACTGGGAAAATCATGAGGTCATTGCGATGGGTGGAGGGTACACATGTTTGAGGAAATTGGTTTGGGTAGTTGTCATGTGACGGGTGAAATATGAGAGGTGGACTGGGGAAGGTAAGTACGTACGTGTGGAGAGGGGAGACGGGGAAAGAAGTGAATGTGACTGTGGATGGAGATTATGAAGACTTAGTATGGTGTCGTGAATTGCGTCGGCGGGATGAAGGA
>JMSH01000115.1:53574-67395 GCA_000712465.1 Huntiella moniliformis | reverse complement strand
TTACTTTTCTATCTACACCAATGAGTTCTACTGCCACGTCATAACACTGTGCCGGGAATTTGGAACCTACGTAGCGGGATTAAACTTCAACTGTAGTACATGACCGTTGCCAAGTTTCTGTGTTACCAGAGAAAGACCTGTTCCATCGTCGATTTCAGGAACCCATGTAACCGGAGACATCACAGTGGACAATTGCATAGATGTGGTTGCCTGGGAACTCCGCTGGTTTTGGTGTTGCGGGGTGATTTGTTCTTTGCCTGGTGAGGTTGTCTTGGCCAACGATTGGAGATATGCAAATGGACTGTTGTTAAAGACTGTTGGTGTCGTCTCCCGTAAGACTAAAGTCCAATGAGGGCTTTCTTCAACCTCACGCAAGAACAATTCGCATCATTCTGGATGCACGAGAGCCACACGCTGGACAATCTGAGCACACACTATGCAGGATTCCATAAACCTAACACCTCACTATACTGGATTAACCAAATTGTGGCTCGCTTACTTTGAGCTCGACGTTGTCCAGATGTACATTCAATAACGGATAAGGTTCATGGGCCATGGATTTCAAAGTCCCATTTGCAAGGTAACCAGCAGCTCAAGGGTAACTATCTGCATGAAACTCATTGGGGACAACCTAACGAAAACTGTATGATTATGCATAAGGCTTTGGAGACTTCAATTACTAACGTGCAAAGCACATGCAGTTGGAACTCGCTTCTGACAAAAGTCACAAAGATGCAGTGATGAAGGTACTATGTGCAAAGAGCTCTGGCGAACATGTGCCTAAGTTTCGAGAGCACCTAATTGATGCAGTTACATTATGTACAAGGGCGGGTCTAGTTGCAGATGCTAGGATTTATGGTGTGTTGGCGTTTCTGGAAGGAATTAAACCTAGCCAGCAAATGTGCCGATCTGGTTCCCGGATTTGAATCAACTGGTTGGGCTCGCACGGTAGATTCAAAATGGGGAAACAAGTTCTAGAACTCGACCATAACGAAGGCCTGCACGGCCACACTCGAAAATGTAATACGGTCTTGTGTAAGTTCTAAAAGACCGAGACTATTGTCAATAACAGACGATATAGACGTGAGACTAGATCTGGGTAGTTGAGGTATTATGTGGAGAAGGTCCTCTAATACTGACACCGTTTCTAAGATGGCAACCCATGCCATAATTGTATGAATGACGTCAGACTGTGGTGTACCAAGGATACGGCCAACTGTACTCTCAAGCCGATCGAAAGCGTCGGGTGGGATTTCGTCAAGTGCGGGCAATAGATCTAGGCCCCATTTTTCGGAAGTTTGGGCGGATAATAACAGAAACCTAGAAAGGATGGCCAGTCAGTAGTAATTCCACAAGTCAATACACGTAATACTAACCCTCCTTGGGCATTAGCTATTGCGCGCTTAATGATTTCCCGTTTTGTCTCTAAAGCTTCGGGTGAATTTTGCCCAGGCTCTGAGCCCCATTTGAAATTGACGTAGTTTTTGACGTCAGAGTCGTGGGCCTTGATATTCCAAAAGGTAAATTCAGGATATTCTTGTTCGTTAATGGCCGAAGTCTTGCGTGAAGAACAGATGATTCGAGCCGTAGGACTGAGTTTCATCAACGAATGAATAATCTTTCGTGTCATCGAAGCATGGCCCTCATCAAGTCCACGACACTCGTCAAGCCCGTCTAGGAAAAAGTGAATCTGGTACACTACGGCTAAATCTTGAAGTAATTGATAGAGAAGTTCAAAATCGGGAAGTGGAACATCGCCCACACAAATCTGTTCATAAATCGATGCCATAAAGTCAGTCGGAACTTTGATCTGGCTCATGATGTCGTGTAGAATGACACCTAATAGCCAGATCTCGAGACATAGCTTATTCGAATAGAAAAAAATTTCAACATGAATGGGACGCTCTTGTACGGGAAGACCTTGAAACTGTGCTTTGAGTCGGGACGAACCAACATCCCTAATAAGGTGGCGGTTAGTACAGTACATCAACTCACGAGGCTAAATGCTTAAACAGTCTAGTTCGGAATACGACAATGTATACTTACATCAAAATGGATTTCCCCATACCAACTAATGGACATGTCAGCACTATATATAATCTTCAAATAACGTGGGGAAAACTTACGACCACCCAAACACCACAAGAATCTATCATTTGTACCTGGAGCGGAATTTCTCCATGCCTGAAATTGTAGAGATTTCATAAACCATGTCCCCAGGTTGTTCCGTGTTCCGCAGAAAGGCGGCGAACTCTCGTCTAACATGAGCTGGTTGGCGTCGACTCGCATCCATTTTCTCAATGTTTCAAACATGTCCGGGTTTGTCCATTTAACTTGAAAGTCGGCACGTTGGGTCAACCCACCAAGTAAGTTCTGTTTGCTGGCAAGCATGGGCGGTAAAGTACACATGAGTCCATCCTACCGTTTGCAGTTGCAAATCCCCACAATTGCATCCAACAAACTCTTGATATAGAGAACTTCCTGCTGTAGGGCCTTTTCTTGGCGTTTTGCCCACTTTAATCGATCCCAAGCGTTGTGTTTATCAAGTGTGGAAATCAAGTTGGAAAGCTCTGTGAACCTGCCGTGAGCAATAACATTTAGGCAAAGTTCTTCTTGTCTTGGGTTAAGCTCAATGTTTATAGAAGGTGACCAATACTGTGGAAGCTGCTTCCATGGCACATGAATTGCCAAAACATCTAGAATCAAGACTGATAACCATTGGTACACTTTTCGGACTGTTTTGCTACTAAGATACAGCCAGCGGTGATCAAGAAGACAGATTGAATGCACTATAGTATAAGATAATAGCACAGTCAATGTTGTGATAGTAAGGCTTGTGTATTGCCCCACTGACTGATCTGAAGTTGCCCCGAGTATGACGGCAAGGTTCTGGAACTTCTGGTATTCCTTCACCAGATTAGAGAAAGCGTTCATATCGAAATCCTTGAACTATGGTATGAGTGGGTGGTCCGCCAGACGTTGAAGAGCATCGAGACATGTGGTTGTGATCCTGTCAAGGGATCCTCGCACTTGTTTTAAAGGATTTGTTTCTGGGGTATCTTTGCCGTCGAAAGCCTACCGAAGGACATGTTTTTGTTTGAATATGCGCAACAAATATAAAGGCGGAAGTTTGAGCCCATGAGACGGCATCCACGTTGTGCTGTCAAAGGAGCATAGGCAATTTCACCAGGCTTGATGGACCTCACTCAGATATGGGATGGCGGCAACACGGAAAAGCAGTCCAGTAGACGCGATAGTGTACATGCGCTTGTAGTTTTTCAAATTTTAATCATGAGCATCATTATAGTCAAAATGTTTGACGTCAACATAGTTTTCATACACGCGACTCATATGTAAGTGCTTGTGGCACGTGCATTTCACGTGATCATCCTTCAAAACTTCACCTCCTGGCGCATGAATAGTGTCACTTTTGTATCGTGTAAAGTCGATGATGCCGGCGCCTTATGGGCATAGGCAAAATATTTATGTTGTGTTTACGTCTTCAATTCTGAAATCGAGAGCTCAATCATCAGAGGAGCCATGGATTTCCCACGCCAAAGCCCACCACTGGCTCAAAGACGATACTCACAATAGATTCAAAGAGTGGTTTCACGAGAAAACCTCCATTAAGGGCAACATCTTAAGGACCGGGATTGTCTTCCCCAGTCTGTGTTCACTTGCTGAGTATATAATAAGTTATCTAAGCAGAAGCCTGAGAAGAGAGAAACCCAGGTCGGGAGCTCCACCATTTCAACGACTGGGAACACATCTCGTCACGTGATCTCATACATATGGAGATCCTTGTGACGTCATCGAGCTCAACACCCATGTCCATATACTTACTAGACCTACAAGACCTACAGGTAGGGAAAGATGCGTGCTGGGAAACCTACCTTGATAAGACAACCGGTGCGGAAGTCTACGGCCCTTTGAAGTACACCAATCCTGCAACAAACGTAGCGATACTTTGCTTCTCCTTCCAAGACCGAATGATGGAAACCTTCGAGCAAAAAACAGAGGCATTCATATCTTTGCTTCGTACAGATGATGGTACTTCCTCAACTCAAGTGAGTGAAGTTCCTTCGCCAAACCGCTATACACAATCCTAACCTTGAGCAAACATACCACCTACCAGCTTGTCAGATATTAGACGAAAATGAAATTGAAAAGGCGATTGTGTTGTCACCCAACAATGCCCCCGGGCCAGATGGGTTATCATTTGTTATACTACACCGAACGTATTGAATCGTGCCAACAATATTCAACGTCACACCCCAGAAAGTCTTCACATCGAGAGTACATCCTGATGCCGAGAAGGGAGGTTGGGGGTGATATTGCAAAAGCCAGGAAAGACATACTACTCACAGGTAAAATCCTATTGAGTCACCTCCCTTCTTAACTGTCTTGACAAGGCCACGGAGAAGATAGTTGCTTCACGGTTAAGTTACCTAGCTACACTAAACAACGACTTGCTAGATGTATCTCAGTTAGGCGGTTGAAGGCAGCTGTCTTCTGTAGACACATTAATGCCCCTTAAAGACCAAGACGAACGCTGGGAGGCCAAAGGGCCCAAAACCAGTGTCCTTCTCACGGACATCAAGGGTGCATTCGACCATTTGCACAAGGACAAGCTACTGGGAAATATGAGAGAGCTCCGCCTGCCAGAAGCCCTCTCACAATGGGTAGGGTCTTTCCTGGCAGGTCGCTGCATCACCCTCAAATTCGAAGGTCAGCAAAGTCCAGCCCAGGACATTGGCGTAGGAATACCCATCAGAGTAATGACAAAAAAGAGGATCACGTGGTATACCCTAAATATAAACCCTGTTATGCATCGGACATCTCGGATGACGATGATTCTCTACCATCAATGCACCGGACACTACGAGGTATATGTACGATAGTGGCAGTGCTTACTGTCAAACCGGAGTGAAGTTCTTGGGATGATTTCGGACTAAATAGAAACAGGGAAGCCCGTGGCTGGCGCGTATAATTGAATATCAAGTAATTTGTCCGGATCCCACCGAAACAGGCTGTGTCCGCAGATACAGTAGCTGGAAAGATCCGGACGATGGATGAGATGAACCGGCTTATTTGTCTTTCTTTTGCGACATATATACACGTATTGTAGGTACTCATGTAGGTTCTAGCTGCAAAGCTGGCTCGTTATTTGTTGCTGTATGTATATACTCGTGCATGTATGTCTATAAATGCACATGCACTTACATACGTGCGGTTTTACTGTTGTTTCTTTGCCGGACAAACACCACGTCATCTGCGGATCAGCTGTGGCGGAAGGAAGCTAGGTTTGGCATTTGGCATTTGTTGAGTCGGCATGTAACAAGGAAAGGGGTCTAACGATAGTTCTTACTGAAAGGCGAGTGGTGGTCGTTGCCGTGTATGACGAAGTTTCTCCTTGAGGAATCGTGGCTGCCGCAACGTTTGCTATCAATAACACGGGACAAATACAGACCTTGGTCCGGATTCTTCTTTCTCTCTGTTCTTCTTCTTTTATCACCAGTGATTCATTCAACCAGGCTAAATCTTATTTTTCCGGCTCAACAGTCACTAAAACACTAACTCATTTTACAATTATTTCATTTCTTTTCCCCAAAAACACTCTGCGGAACCCGATCGCTGACTCTTATTGTTTGGCGTCTAATTTATCTACATTTGGCACTGTTACTCGTATTATTGCATCGCCATCGCCTGTCATCTAAGAAGCCCCTCGTCATCACGTTGGTTTCTTGGTAGTAGCGTTCACAAGCTATAGCTCTCAATCCCAGCAAAAAAAAACGCTAACGCAAAAGGTCTAGCCCCTGGGATTGTCCACCATTTACGTCGCAAGCGACAATATATAGTTGGTACTTTTCTGTCCTGACCTCGCGCGTTAAGTCAGTATCTTCTTGCTGCTACATCACACTATTGATATCATATTTCAACTTCATTGCGCATTCCTGTGGCAATTTACATTGTCTCCTGTTTCCTTCTCGCTTACTGTGCATATATTTGCGATACTTTGGTTCTATTCAATTAAGCAACAATCGCTTACGTTATTTACTGCAACGGAATTCGTACACCAATCGCATAATCTCAAATACGTACAAAATGGCCACTCCTACGGTCCCCGCCTCAACTACCGTAGACCTTCCGGTCCGGACGGCTACTGGTCTTACGGCCCTGAGTGGGTTCAGTGAGGATGCTATCCCGGATGCTGACCCGAACACGGTAAGTCCTTGTCCCCCGTCGACATTCTGTATGATGTCATGGCACCCGGTGGCGCAATTCCAATCTGATTGGTTCTGCAAAAACCCGCCTGGATGCCGATAGCCGTATGATATGCAAGATTGTATTTTTACTGACTCTTATTTCGCTGGTTCGCTTAATAGACAGCTGGACTTCTGGCAGAGCGTCTCCAGGCATGGAAACATGCCGTGGTCTACCTCGAGGATTACATCGGTGCAGTCGAAAAGGCGCACAAGGCTCACGCCAAGGAGTACGAGAAGGTGCTTAAGGTATGCCGGCTCCCACGTTTCACCCGGAAAGTTTCTATCAGGCAATAAAAGCTAACTCTTCATCTCGTTTTGAAACAGACTATCGCCAACCCTTTGCGTGAGGGCCATCATTTCGATGCGGATGCCAATGGTTTTGCTAGCTTCTTTGAAAACCTGCGGTTGAATACTCAAGCTGTTATCAACACTAACCTTGAGACAGAGAAGTCTATTAAGACCACGGTTCTGCCTGTCCTCGAGCGCTTGCACAAGGAGATTAAGCTCAAATCCAAAGAGCTTGCCGGTGGAGCGGGTAAGGGCGCCAAGGAGGTCGAAAAGGTTCGTGGCGTCACGCAGAAGCAGATTGAACTCCTCGGCCAGCAAACGGCGACGTTCGAGTCTGCAGGCGCCAAGATTGCCGGTCACGAGGACCCCTATGTTATTCGCCGTGGTGTCATGCACCGTCTCCATAAGCAGGTGCAGGAGGAAAACACTCACCGTAATGAGTTGATTGCTACTCAGACTAACCTGGCCACGTTTGAGGCTCACATTATGGCGACCATTTCCCAAGCCATTGAGCTGTTCACTCAGTTTGTTGGTGGCCAAGGAGAGAATATTCGTATGCTTCATACCGATATTCTGGGTGCTGTCCAGCGTGTGCCCGCCGAGTTCGAGTGGCGCAAGTTCCAGGATCGCTATGCCGACCGTTTGATCAGCCCGGAAGACCCCCCGCGTGCAGTGGACACGATCGTGTTCCCCAACATGAGCCACGCTTCGACCCAGCCTGCCGTCGACGGTCTTTTGGAGCGCAAGTCTCGCAACAAGCTGTCCTGGGGTCACTCCACCGGCTACTATGTTGTCACAAAAAGCAAGTACCTGCACGAGTTCCGCGACCAGGACGATGTTCGCGCCGACCCCAAGCCCGAATTGTCACTGTATCTGCCTGAGGCGGTTATGACACCGCCCGTTGGTGAGAAGTTCAGCGTCAAGGGGAAGGACATCAGCAAGAACCTCAGCTCGAAGCTTACTGGTTCTTCTGAGTTGCACTTCAAGGCTAGCTCGGCTGCTGAAGCACAGAGATGGTATGAGGCCATGAAGGAGCTGTCAGACCCTACTCACTCTCGCATTACCTCGCCCGTTTCTGCTATTGGCTCGGGTCCTGTTTCCCCCGCCCTTATTTCTCCCATGGCGCCATTGATCGCCGGCTCTCCTGCCCCGTCGTCCCCGGTGGTACCGGCAGCCCAGGAAACCGGCGTTGCTGTGCTCGCTGATAAGAAATAATGGGCATTTGCAGTGCATATGGGGATATAGAACACGGGCAGGCTGGAATACATGCTTGGTTCGGTTGTTGGGTTAGGCTCATTTTATTTTTGTTATACTTTTGTTGGTTGATTTAGGGTGATTATAGTTTGGATGTGTCTTTGGGCTTCGTGACAACGATGCATAACGAGTATTTCAGGTATTTGTTTTTTAGTCGCTCCTATAAGTCTCTTGGCGGTTACCCTTTAACGAGGTTACTCCCAGTGTTTTCTCTTTTCACATTATTCTTGTATCATTGGTAGGCTTGTATATTTTTGCATTATTATTTTGTAAATTACTGTTTATTGCCTTTGTGATAGTCTCGAAATGGCCCATGACATATATCGATAAGTCTACTTGCATCTTTCCCGGGAGAATGTATGTACATGTATCAACGGTAATGTTGGCTGATAAGACATTCCTGAACGATGGTACAAATTCTCTAAGTCGGTCTGAACGCATCATCTTACTACAATTCATTCTGTTGAGCAGGAGGGCACAAAAACATTGCTAAGACACTAAAACAAGCACTCATGAAGGCCATAGTTTGGGTATATTTGTTGAATATTTGACGTGAGCGGTACAGTTGAACGACGTACACGGTTTGTACATTGTTTGTTTCACGGGTTACAATTGTGAGTGAAATGTGTGCATCATCTCGGCCTACACAACAGGACTGAACGTGCGTTTGACATGCAATGTGTTGAGAACCACTACTCATGAGAAAGTCTGCCTTGAAAATTGTTATTTTGTATGGGTCACTATATCACCAAATGGGATTAAGGCGGTGTAGCTTCCTTGCTCATGGTATTCATGTTAGCGTCTTGCAGACGAATAGCCGCCCTATCAACACACCCAGAACTTATAGTATATGTTGCAAGGGTATAGATCGGTAGTATAGGCCCAACGGATTCGGAATGTTGAGCTTTTGCTCAGTTGTACATCTGGGTTGCATCAACTTAAGGCTATCCTGTTATGTCGTGGGAGGCCTCATGATAATATGAACATGTTCCCAATACGTTCTCCAAATTACGGTGCTTAACTGTTTGCAGAATGAGTGCGTTCATATCTGACATGCTGTTGGACAATTGGGCTTCAGTAAGCCTCGTCTTTAGCCCGTGTATTATGAGATAGTCACACACACTGATACTAAGGCATCTATATCTACGTAGGTTTGTGTTTCTCCATGGTGGCAAGATGTTTCCTTGTACTACATCAACAAGCCTAACAAAACAGGACCCTCAAACGTAGCTAACCCTATCAAATAACGTGGTGAAATAGGACAACAGTAAGCTAATGGTAACAAATGACTAACGACCAAACGTGAGAACTGGTGATCAGAAACATCTCCGCCTTGTGTATAAAACCGCATAAGATGGTGTAGAATCTAGAAAATTTAGGTTGAGGCAATAGGCGTGGTGGAATTGCCTGAAGCTACCGAGTGTCACGTTAGGTCCCCCACTAAGCAGTCCTAGTCTAATGGATGCATCCAGCCCTGGAAATTCCTTCCTTGTATATCACCGGGGATTCAAAGGAACAAGTACAATTCCCGTCAAGACCCCGCTTTACAATGCCACCACCGGGGTGCAATATAATGCCCCACGCGATAACGACATCACCGCGTTGCAACCGATGCCGTTTTGATCGCCGTCTGATCGGGTAGGGTATCCCGAAAACGGCAAGTTTTCGTTGCGTGGCGGGACCGAGACTTGTTAGCTACATACAAGATACATACATATGTATAGTTTCTTTTTTGAGGACATCGTGGGATGGATTCTTCGTCACCTCGTTGGTCCGTCACTAGATTTGCCTTGAAAGAGGCGCGTGTAAGAGTGCATTGGGAATGGGGTAGCTGAATGTGGGCGATACATTGGATTATGGGGATAGTTTAGATTGGCGTCGACGCTTTGCGTAAACGACAGAATAGGACTGGCTTAAAGGCGTTGGTGATACATAGGTCAGTGCCTAAACAATCATGCAAGGCAATGTGTAGCCAGATGTGGCTAGGTAAGCAATAGAATAGGTTTTAAGTACCCGTCGGACAGTGTAGTATTTGCGGATGAATTTCTTAGAACCAACGCCGGGTAATCCCATCAGTGTACTCGAAGGGCAATTCTATCCACGCTGTGGTATGTATCATGGACATGGGTTTTAGGCTAGAAAATCCACCTTTGTTGATACAGAACCATGCGGTTTGTATCGTGGCAAAAAGGAAGACTGTATTTAGATACGAAAAAGCCGCGGCGCTTGTGGCATGCAAAGTAACAGTGGACAGTTAACAACATAGATTCTCCAGACAGATGCCATGTCATACAATAACAAGTACTTATGCCCATTTGATCGAAACAAGGCACTGACAAGACTGGTGGCGGCTTAGAAGGCCTACATGTGTGTACACATATGCATGTAGTAATATGGCAAGTGGTGTAGCTGTATACATACTCGAGAAGTCACCTTGGAATAGCGTTGCAATAGCTACAGTCCTGTCATATACCTGTGCGCTTCGGAGACATTCCCGGTAACTTGGGCAAAAAATTCTGGTCCGACGTTTGACGGGGTCTTGACCCTTGTGGCACGCGGGGTTCTGACAAGTCGACTCGGATTTTGCCTTTAAACTTGTACATATGTATGTGTATGCAGGATACAGCGGAATGAGGTCATCGGCTACAGTGAAGGTATGTATGTAGCGCGTGGTGCACATTGTGATTAGGCAATTTTGAGGCTTCACACTTGGGAACTCCAAGTCATGTGTTGAAACTGTGATGTGCGTGTAACTACAAAAACAAGAACAAGGCTGACAAGGCATAGTGTGCCATGGCCTGAAGAGAAGGTCAATCATATAATGTCATTGTGAATTCGAAAGCTTGACGGGATGTAACTAGTGAAAGGTGCAAATATGTCTTGACATCTTATCTTTTTTGGCGGACAATTGCTTGAAGGATTTTGAGTGGATTGGTCTAGGGTGACTCGAGAATAATGACTGCATATGTGTGTATATACATCGAGTCAAGTGGGCTGCAGGCACAGAGACTTTGTGTATCTTTGTTGTACATGTGTGTTTGCTCGTCATCATGGAATGCTAATTCCGACATGGATACTTAGCCGCCGAGAAACTCAAGTACCGCGCAAACGCAGACACAGATCCCAAAGCTGAACTGCCATGTCTCAAATGACGTGAGGAGTAAATGTGTCAATTACCTAAATAAAAAAGCACCAAGAACGAACTGCAATTTCCATTCAATCGGCTTACTCAATGTGTATGCACGAAAGAGTTTCTCCATCGTGCCGAAAACGAGGCTACATGCAAAAAAAACAAAAACCATAAACATAGGCTCTAGAAAGTAAAAAGAACTGTGTCCATATAGCCATACCAAAAAGGCTTAATCGGGAGATAAGATTGAGGATCACTCTGCTTTTTCTCGAAAAAACTGTGCATGAGGTAGGTAATGTAACCCACCAAAAGCCAGTGAAAAGAGGCGGTGAATGGTCTCTACGCCGAGCGTTGGGCTTTAGGATCGGTGATGGTGGCCACTAAGATGGGTGGTTGAACGTGATGAAAATGCAATATTCCGTACGGGTCCCTCGAGGACGAACTTCCAACGTTGAAGGAGGGCGTGCAACTCCGCTTACAGAAGATACTTGACGATTCGTAGCGCTTATTTTCCTTGTTGAATAGACTGCATATGTACAAAGTTCCTTCCACGCCTGAAAAGTCACCGAGCCGAGGAATTGGTCTATGTAATAGGGATATCACATTACTGCAGGTGACCGGGACGGACACTGAAGACGGCCAAAACCGAGCCTGATCGAATAGGCATAGCCATGATTTTCGATGCATACCGCTAGTCAAAAGTCTACAGGCATAGCCGATGGTCTAGCCCGAAGAGAAATGTCTACTTATTCTGAAAGTAGGCAAGCCACAAAGGCGTATGTGGTCACCATGCAGTTTGTTTGTTTTCATCGGTCAGCAGATAATCACAATCAATGGTCTAGGGCTGGACGGACGTGATGGGGCATGGATTAAAGACGCCGGTGTTGATATCCCAAAGGAGAAATTGAGAATGGACACATGTGTGCGGGGAAGATTGCATACATGTTTGTTTCCTGTCATATGGCCGGTTCATTTAAATAGCGGGCCGATGTTGCGCGACAGACGCCAGGGTACGGTATCTTTTGTCGATGACGCATTCATTGTTTGCAGGTTAGAGCTATTTTCATGTCCAATCTGTGTGGAATCCAGCCACCATGGCATTTTTTATGTGTCCGGTGATACACAAATTCTGCGGTAGCTTGGTATGTCCACATGTATATACGACGAAGAATCACCACAGCTTCTATATTTGAATTTAATGCCTGGATAGATATCGTCGGTGAAATTCGTTAAGCGGGCTTGTCGAGCGGTAGCCGCCCGTTAGATCAAACTCTCCGGTTGGTGATATCTTTGTCTTCCGATTCACCAATTCTCGCCCGAAAACCAAAAAAAAAGGCCGTAACAGGTTGATACAAAGAGATTCGGGAAACAGGAAAAGTTGATTCGATTACCATAATCGATAAATACTGCAACTGCAACGATCTTGTTTTACAGGGATAAGACCTCATGGAAACAATGGGCTCTGCACTGATCAGAACTTAATCCCTTGTCATGACAATGACGGCTTGCTCCCTGTTCACAGGGTTAACAAGTAACTAAGCTTTTGCACATTAAGACGACATACTGTGTTGTATATCAATGATTCATTGTTATCCGACATTGATAATTGCGATTTGAGCATATGTTTGTGAACCTATGCCCCACAGATTGGCGGGAGCATGCATGGTTGTGTCTGTGAGACGAACTACTAATATGTTGCCTCGTAGTCATTCCGCGTTGACTTTACCGCACGAGTACATATATGTCTGCGCATACGGTTTTCAGACGGCAAAACGTGGTGCGACGACCCCACTGAGTTACAAACAATGTTATATAAATATCTTCTGCCCGAGGTTCACAATGTATGCATGTAGTTCTCGTGGCTTTAAAGGCAATTAACTTCTCAATCTGATAGACCTAGCATGTTTTGTGGTTTGACACCACGGCTGTGATGTGCATCAAAGGCTAGGTAAGTAACCCAATCACAACATCCGTTTCGCCCCCAACACTGATATGCTTGGCTCTACCAAAACTATTTCTCCACGTCCACTAAATTATATTGCGATTGATATGTCGTTCATCGCTTGCTATGGCACCCAGAACCACCAACCCATCGTAGACTTTTTTTCGGAGCCAATATGAATGGTCACTTGGGACACGCCCCGCTTACACTTCAAGTCACTGCCAAATAGTAGATACCCAATTGAGTTTGACGATATTCGCCCGATTGGTAACTTACCAGGGAACCTGGGGGCTGGAGCTCGCCCTTCGGTGTACCGTAGCCGACGCATATGCTCGAAAGGGACCCCATTTAGAGACCCTCTTTTTGTAATTTATCCATAAGTGTCCCATCTAGAAGGCCTAGGATCTACTTGCCTTTTTTTTCATGGCTGTCCATAGACCTAGTCAGCTTCTTTTTGCCTTCTATCTCGTCGCTTCTTTTGCCTGATGTCACGGAATCCTCTGTTGTCGTTGGTAGATTTGTTTAGACTTTTTACACCGCATTTTTCCCTGGATTCGAGTGCATGCAAGCGTTTCTTTTTTTTTGGTTATACATCCAAGATCAGGTCGGTCCTGACGATGTTCCTCGTTTGCCATGTACCCGCACAGATACTATGAGATCCATCGAACCTATTGCTTGTCTTCTTCCGAGCTTCTATTGTTGATCTTGACAACGTAAATGTATAAATTGTAAAAAATAATCGTGGATCACAAAAACCGGCCACTGGCAGTGCACAATGTGTGCGTACAGCGGACTCTGGCATCGCCCTATAATCGTTACAACCCCCCACCTATACACAACAAGTGGTTGCCCTGTTCAGACGTGCCAGACAGCCCTGCGGATGCCTTGTTCAACTATCTTCTGTATTCCGCTACTTGTGCTCATGTACGAGGTAGATTCAC
>JMSH01000115.1:16234-53563 GCA_000712465.1 Huntiella moniliformis | reverse complement strand
CCCCCGGAACGATTCTTCACTCAATATTCCAGTCTGCAGCTATAGTCACATCTCTACAAGGGATGGTTGAGTACACCAGGCCAGGTATACACCATACACCACATTACCGCAGTCCGACACTTTACAGCCGGGCTCAGTTGAGATCCTCTCAGAAAGAACTGTCATGGTGTTGCAGCGTGAACTTTGCGGGGATACATAAAGTCGGAGATGCCTACCTTCATCTTACAGACATGTTGTATCATAATCATCATCCTCATCCTCATCCCAGTCTTCTATCTGATAGACTACAATACCTCGACAACACACATTGTCCCTCGCCACTATCTTGACATCTCATCCAAGTCTACAGCAACTCCATTTTTGTTCACACTTATATCACACTATCTTTTCTATTACTGTGCTACATTGTGTCTTAGAAGTTTTTATAACACCGCACAACACTTCCATATCATATCAAAGACCAACATTCACATACCAAATAACCCATTGCCCAACATGACGAAGAACTGGGATTGCCATAAAGCCACTATGATCAACCTCTACCTCCAACAAGGCAAAAAGCTCGACGAGCTCCGTGAATTCATGGAGCGCAATCACAACTTCCGTGCCTCGTAAGCTTACCCCCTGTCTCCATCACTATCTTCTCAAGCTAACAGCCCCTCCAATAAGTCCCCGCGCCTACCGTCAGCGCTTTCACAGATGGGGAGTGGCAAAGTACACCAAACGCATCCCCAACACTCTCACTCCACTTTCTTCCGGCCACTTTAACGCACGCATGCGCCGCAACGCTGAGTCCTACAAGTACGTTGATCCAAACGTGCTTCAGCGGACTTACCCTGATGCCCACCCCGTCGCCATTGCGCCCACCTACCATTCTCGCTATGGCTACACCGATGCTGGCTACTATCCGCCTATGAACAGCATCGACTGCTTGACTCCTCCCCATGATTCAAACATCCCCATGGACCCGCAACTCGCATTTTCCCACTCTCCCGTCCACTCTATCAAAATGGAAGAGGAGAACATGGCACTTCCTAGTCTCGCTAGTATGTCAAGACCACAGCATGTCACGCCGTATCTGTCTCCCTATGAAACATCCTACCCAAGTTCCGTGTCTACCGGTTCATCTTCGCCTCCTTGCAACTCTAGATCCGCCAGCAATCTCTCGTGCTATCACCACAAGACAGAGCCTTACACACAACCCCGGATGACGCAAGCCACGCATAACATCTACTCATCCAAGTATGACCACTATTGATGAGTCGATATCGAGTTGTCGTGGGCTTTGTCAGACCACTTCACTTTGTGCAAATTCATCCTTTAGGGTGACTGATTTGCTCAAGTTTTGTCATTTTCTTTGTTGTCTCTGTTGTTGTTCTTCCTCGTTTTGTTTTTTTTATATCAATTGGTTTTGACCAATGCAGTTTCTTGTTTCTGTTCTCTATTGGGAAGACAGCACAACTCAAATGACGCTAGTCTGTTGTCTCAAGACATGTTACTTCAGTTGACACTGAACACTGACAGTCCACATATATACGTTATCACTGACTCTAAGTAGAGTCCCAAGTTTGCTAATTTCTATGTGTGCGCAATTGTTTTACGATATTCACGTTTTAAATGCCAATATAATGATAAATTTGTTATTGAATTCCAAAAAATACTTGTTGTTTTACGAACTAGATATTCTAAATTTCATGTTAGCGCAACAATTCTCAGATGAGACTGAAAGGAAAACAATGATAAAAACACAAAGT
Source organism: Huntiella moniliformis (assembly GCA_000712465.1). Taxonomy (NCBI): domain Eukaryota; kingdom Fungi; phylum Ascomycota; class Sordariomycetes; order Microascales; family Ceratocystidaceae; genus Huntiella; species Huntiella moniliformis. The sequence continues at coordinate 51,809 of JMSH01000115.1, read as the reverse complement.
GTTTGTATGGGTTTCAGAGCGTGTAGGCTTGTCAGAGCCAAACATCGTCACAGCTTATGGCTAAGTTGACCGTCGTGATAAAATTAAATCATCTTGTAACCCGAGAAAGGCAAACATGATATGGAACATGCTATTGGTGTGAAGGGGAAGATTCAAAGTCTTACAATTTAAAAATTTGCTGAATGCAATACAGCGTCATCATGGCAGTATACAACCGCTCCTAATCCACAAGTGAATGGGACAGGTGTCCAACGGTGAAGTGCAAACAACTACCGGGGATTGTTCTACCTCCGAAGTCAGAATACTGGTTCGAGAAGATGCCGAGACAACAAACGCTACAATGAACTCCAACGTGCAGTTGCTGACAAGTTAATCAAGCAAAAGGGGGGACTTGTGTTTTCAATCAGAACAAAATCTTGTCTCTCGTGGCCTTTCGGCTCAGACATATGCTTGTCAAATAGATTTTTGAATGTCTCGTCATAAAAAACACAGGATGCCACACTGCCTTAAGTCGGGCCAAATGTTGCAATTGTTGTCGTCGACAAGCGGTAAAAGATAGTCGAAACATACCTGTCGTGTGGGTTAGCACATTGTTTGACAGATTCATGACTTTGGGCATTGCACATAGCAAATGGGGTATCCAGAAGGTCTCTCAGTAATGCATGAATGGTATAAAAAAGATGTTGTCTGCATTGCAAGCGCAAATAAGACTCGTCATCTAAAGTGGATCATCATATAGACCTATCTGGATGGAGGAAGTGCCCACAATAAAAGCTTACCATTTCAGTACGACGCTGCAAACCAAAACATCATTTTCAGATGTGATGGTTAGATTACTACAGTCTGGATGCTGTTAGCTTGATGTCAGGGACAACAAGATCAACCACCCGGTTCCCATGTCACTCAAAGCTAGTGGGTCTGTTTCCAATCAGTGGTCGAGGTTTTCTAGGCCTGACGCAGAAAGGCGTTATCGCTCACTATGTGAAGATACTGTCTAAGGTACTTCTCGGAGCCCAGTGCCGCTTCATCATAAAGGAAAGACCCACACGTTGCAATGGCGACATGTGTAATGGGATACCTGGCTTAAGGCTGATTAGGGTAGACTGTTGGTGTGTACCTTACGAGTCAAGCATATTCTGTTCTGAAAGCGGGTATGTTAGCCAGCTTGTCTCTTATGCAAAGCAATATGCAAAAGTAGATTTAAGAATTTCCAATCAGAAAACAGCCAATTTTGTATCGTCAAAGATAATCAGACGGTAATTTCCAGCGGGCCGAAGCCCAAAGTTGTTCATCAGGAGAAATATATAGAGGAGTGAGGTAGTGAGGAATTCTTACCAACTAAGAACAGAATATGAAGCGATAGAGCTTCGATCTACGATTGCTCTACGATGGCACCATGGTTACAAGTCTCTAAAATATCTTTACGATTGTTAGTCAATGTTCAACGCCGACAATGACGGAGTAGATGCGCAAAACAATCGTCTTCTTTTACAAGATAGATCAGACTGACGTGACAAAAAGTAGTTTCATTCCCGGAGGTCAAAGACTCTAGTTTGATTGCGGTTTGCTGTTGTCATCATATAGATGATTGTTGTGCTGTGCAAAGGTAATTTTGATGGAGGTAAACTTACAAAGACGGGTTGCCGATGGAAAGAAAAGGAAGGAATAAAATTTGTCTGAACGCGCCGGGCTGCGCAAATTTGTAGTTGTCAAAGAAGTGGGGCAAAACTTTTTGGTGGGGCAGATGAGGCTGGTGCTGAGTAAGTGGAAGCTATCACGTGACTTGCAGCAAAGAGCACTAGCATGTAGCGCGCGATGACCTCTGGTTGACGACAGGGGGCAAAACTCAACATGGTGAGCGGCTATTGCAATATGCGGTCTTTCTGTTGCAGTGTCCTGCTGTCGCTCTGTTCATTATCTCAACACACTACTGACATTACCTTTCGTTGCTCCACCAGACAATTAGAGATTACCACTGCACATATTTTCACCCAATGCCTGAACTTGGAGAAGGTACGCCATGTTCCACACATGCGATTAACCCCAACCCTTCCATTCGCGCGCTAAACAATTTGTGTATTAGTCGCTAGAGTTGCACATTTCATGCGACAAGCGCTGGTTGGCCGCACAATAAAGCGATTTACAGCTACGCCAGACGATATTGTCTTTAAGAATGGGGACCTCACAGATGTCTTCCAAAATCAAAAGGTGTGTGCTCACGTATTTAAAGCGCCTAATTGATTCACTGACCATATCTAGGTGATTTCTGTTGACCGCCATGGAAAATATTTCTGGTATGCCCCCTCCTGAGCCACGACGTAACACTCAACAAGCGCACTTATGTACCTTACTAACCCACAAAAAGGATCTCTTTCGCGACGAAAAAATGCGTCTTGATGCATCTCGGCATGACAGGTACAGCCGTTCCTACTTTTCCGTACCCACTGTCCCCACTTGTCCGGATATCCAACCACCTTGATTGCATGGATCACGAGAATTTTCCCGCACACGCCGTAAGGGTTCAGATGCCATCTTGCTAACACGTTGTGACACAGGCTGGATTCAGATCCAAAATATAGAGACTGCACAGAATTCATGGCTCNCCGGCTAACCCGCCAATATGGCCTCCAAAATTCTGGAAATTCCATCTGGAGACTGATGAGAATCCACCAACCCGTCTTGCCTTCACTGACCCGCGCCGTCTCGGCCGGGCTTTTGCCTTGGACATATCCACTCAGTCCCCGCGCCAACAGGATCCACTCGCTACATGGGGCCTAGACCCCATTGTTGATGCTTCTCAAATAACTACCGGTTACTTGCGGGAGATATTTGCTAAGCGTACTGGTAGTATCAAAGGCGGTCTCCTCAAACAGGAAAACATATGTGGTATTGGCAATTGGATGGCCGATGAAATACTTTACCATGCGGGCATCCATCCACGTTCTCGGTGTTGCGATGTTGTCACCAGTGGTCTCCCGGTTGACGGAGAACCCTTGACTGACGAGACTATCCGCATGTCACCGCTAGGAAGACTTCATGCAAACATTCATTATGTCTGCCAGACTTCCTTTGACTTGCTAGCGGACGACGATAAGTTTCCAGAACACTGGCTATTTAAATACCGGTGGGGCAAGGGAAAAAAGCAAGCGGAAGCCTTGCCAACCGGCGAACAGCTCAAATTCATCACAGTAGATGGCCGTACCAGCTGCTTCGTCCCTTCTAAACAGGCTTTAGTCCCAACACCTGACGTTAAGATTCCAATCAAGAAGACCAACACCAAGACAAAACCCAAGCGTATCACAACTCCACATGATGAGCCAAGAGCAGCCTCTGTTGATATCAAACTAAAAACGGACCCTGATAGAAAAGTAGCCCGTCAAACACGCAGCCGGAAAAGATCTGCTCAGGCCATACGGGACGTCAAAGAGGAGGAAACCTCACACTTCTTTGAGTAACAATAAATACATTTGATCCAAAAAGAAACATACAACACCAGGTATTCCCACGTGGTCACCCACCGTAGTACTGATCCGGCGCTTTGTAGCTTAACTATGGGGGAGCAGACGGGACCCCGTGTTCTCTACAAGCTATGGTCGTATGTGACAGTCCTCGGACAAATTCCTCACTATCACGACCGAGTCCGGATGGTGATTGGCAAAAAAGAAACATACAACACCGGGTATTCGCACGTGGTCACCCACCGTACTACTAATCCAGCGCTCTGTGGCTTGACTATGGGGGAGCAGACGGGACCCCGTATTTTCCGCAGGCTATGGTCGTATGTGTTGATCACGACAGTTAGAAGACTATATATACTCGACGACTTCAAGTGGCAGTGCGGGGTCTAATTGTCATGGACGTGGATGAGATTGAAGGGGGTAGAGGGAGTTTGATGGAGATGGACGTGGACGAGATGGAGGAGGATAGCATGGTGTTAGATGCTATGGAGGTGGATGGGTAAGGCGTTACGACAAAACCACCACTGAAGAGGATTCCGAGATGTCGGGTTGGGCCCATAGGGTCCAGTTGGTTCATCTCATCAAATTAGGACAAAAGTTGCACATAAAACATTCAGGAGATCGGAAGGACAAGACCAGTGTACTCCGCCAGGATTCCTATTATGCTCAAGCCGATAGCCGCTGGCCTTCCGTACTCGACATTCTTTATCTCTTGTCTTCGTTCCCACAAACAAAAATACCGGGCCGACCCCAGAACCTGCGAGTATGCCTTCGGGCCTTGCCATTTTAGACCCTCCTGGTGTTCGTCACCTGGCCCTTTGTCTAGTCATAAGAGATACTCTGTTGTTACAATATCGCAATTGCTGACCGCCGAGAGGGGGGTTTTGATCGACATCCTCCTCAACCTCTTTTGGCCGTAACACCGTCGTATTGATAGTTCGCACTTTTCAGGTAGACGTTAAATAGTATAACAACAACAATGGCCGTGGTCGTCTTTAACCGTCGTATCAACAGGTTATTCCAGTTATAGCAGACGTGAAATAAAACGGCAATAACAACGTAAACTTTGTGTCCGACGTATTCAAGGATTGTGCATACGAACATTGGTCATCCCGTATGTTAAACCGTGAAGTAACAAACAACAAAGCAAACGCTACTATGAAAAAGTCCTTGATGTTGATCTGTTTGTCGTTAGCTCACAGGTGCGTCTATCGCTGGGATGTCCACAGCGGGACCCTCTATTCTTGATCACTGTTGACAACACAATATTTCCTACTAAACGAATTTGTCTTTCTCATTGGTTGAATATATTCTGAATTCAGGTTACGGTTGATCTTAATTTGAATGTTTATTTTCATGCTGAAACTGGAAAAGGTTAGGTACCTCTGTGATTTAACTCAATAGCATTGCGTTACCCTCACTGTCATGTTTACCATGTGAAACAAAAGTAAACGGAATTAGCGCCAAGATCATCTTCATCATACTCGATATCACCTGCTTCTCTCCTACTGGTATTCTTCCTGTTCAGAACCACCATGCGCCACAACGACAGTCCCATCACTACGAGGTTAATGAAAGACATGATGGTTGGTGTTGAAAAATGTCCTCCCGAAGAGAGAATATCTGGCTCCAAAGTTACTGTAGTTGCGATATAAGCTAACCCGCCCGCCCCATGAGAAATTAACAGTTGTGCGGCCAATGTTGTTTGTGAAGTCATGTTTTCCACTGCCCATAGATCAATCACCAGCGTCGTAGTAGGTAGAAGCACTTGCAACACAAAAGTTGCAAACGAATATACCGCGTTATTCCATTGCCAGACTAGGAGTATAAGAGAAGCCGCTAACCTGTTCAAAACCAATGTTAGCCATTGTGGACAATTACGCTCATTGGGGAACAAACTACGCACTCTATTACCATACTCGCGAGAATAAACCACCCTCTTGTATGATATCGTGCCATGATGGCCACTAAAAGAAATGCAAAGGCAATGGTCACCAGAGGTACAGCACGCGAGTAGTAATTGGCTTTTTGAGCTTGTAGCGTAAATGCACAAGTGATTATTTGCCAGTGCATTGTCTGTGTAACACGCGGCCAAGTAGTTGGATGTTTAATAGCGTTCCAGAAATGGTGCTCAGTCAAAGACACGAGGCCTTCCCTCCACTCGCTCTCCATATGGCGGATCAGACTGAAGCGTGTTTCCTCAGTTAAGAACCCGTTATTGGCCCTTGTAACCCAATCGGGCATCACGATGATGCCGAGTGTTGCGACAGAGACATCTAACAGACCAATCGAGATGAATAGCCAAGACCATATATGCTCATCGATCCAACGACTAGCCCATCCTTCAAAAGAAGTGCAAAGAATCGGGAAGAAGGCCAACCCGAGGATTTGGAATGATTTTACACACGTTGCTCTAAGGTGCCAGCTTTTCTTTGGATACCAACCAGTGATACTAAATACGACCGTTAGATGTTTTCTGACTAGCTGTTGCATGTTTTTGTCACACACTATACCATACACATTCCATGGAAGCAGCCTCGAACGGTACCAATGATCAAACCAGGTAACAGGAGGTGAGGAAAATTTTCCGCCGCCGCAGTCAAAATATACATCGTTCCTGATATGGCAACTTGTACATTGATCCAAAGAGAGGGAAATTCGCCGGATAGAAATCCAACCACAATGAGAACAGAACCTATCTCGGCCAACTTATTGCTGAAACCGGACCACTTGATTATTTTGTTAGTTCTAGAGCATTCCGGTGAAGGGTATGACTTACCCGGATCTGTGAGGGGGCTACCTCTACATCTTTCCACATGTCAATTTTGTAGATAATACCCAAGACAGTGGCTGACCCGAGCAACATCCTATGAAGAACATCAGTTATCCATCTTAAGTTATGGGTACAGGGTCAACTATTTACAGTGAACCAAGACACATCGGTAGCAAAATACGTGAATCCAATCGGCGTACTATGTGACGAAGCTCCTTCTTTGTCGGATATTTTGCAGTTGAACGTGAACCATGACCGAGGTTCGTTACTAAAGCGAAGGCTCCATTGATTTGCGCCATTTGTAAGTGTGTGGAACGTTCATGTCTTTGTCGAATCTTTAGATCATGTGGGTAACGAAATGCGGGTTGTTCGCCAGCCTCTACCATCACCACATCAGCCGAGAGGCCATTGCATGTACCATTAGGCCAATACCATTGGACCTGTTTAAGGTCGTCATTTCTACTCCGTGTTTTACTTTCGTGTGATGGTGATATTGTTATTGCTGACTTTCCCTTGTTCTCTATCGATTTACCAGAGAGTAGAGTTTGTCCACTACTACTTGTCGCCGTAGACTTACCTAATTCTACCGTCTGTCGTCCGAGGAATTCGCCATTTGATGCAGTAGCGGAAGATTGGCTGAGGTGTGATTGTGATATACCGCTGACCAGAGAATTTATATGCGGTCGTGGTTGCGGATACATAGACGCTGGCTCTATGAAGACCTCCAAAAGAGCCCGGGAAGAACTGTGAGAGGCTCCATTGTTTGTCTTTGACCAAAACATTGAAGAATCTAGAAGACGATAGGAAGAACTAAATTGGACGGTATACTATAGTGATAAGCTGTAACCTATGCCGCATTGTAGTTAGAAAACAAAAAATTGCCGCAACACATTCTGTTATGTAGCGGGCTGCAGCTTGCCACTTTATAGTCCTAAACTGATTAGATGAAACGGCAAGATCAGTTTGCCTTGCTCAAGGGCTTAGTACACTAAATACATACTGCTTTGCTTCGGTCACTACTGTCCTACCTTATTATAGTTTTCGTACGGTGATTGAAATTATGTGAAAAATACTTGTACATTAGCCTATATTTGCCATTTGAGGAAAGGAACACGGGCTTAAGTCGTGGTCATCCCAGAAGTAAGACACGGCGCCTGTCAGCTTGTGCCTTGTGGGAGGATATTCAACGACTGCACCTCTTCTAGTTATATAGGAATGTCCCCTCGTGTGTCTTACATAGTCCCTGTTACAACACGTATCAATGCCAAGTCCAAACTGTCCACTGATATTTGGCGTAGTGGTATGTTGATACCTCTGAGTCCGTCAACACTATTACCGCGCCCATATAATTAGAAATTTGCTCCAGCGTAAAATCAATGCCATGCAAATCACGACCCGTCAGTATTCCGTGAGAGCTAGAAACGTTACACAGGGATACTTAGACCTCGCCTAATTTACAGTGGCGCATTGGTCAAAACAGTACAGATAGATACAACAGTCATCGCTTCGTAAACAAATTTTCTGTTCATCCGAATGTCCTTAGTCGCCATTCTGACATTCTTGTCTTGCTGTACTATCAACTAAAGATCAGGATATCTGATTATTTCATATCCCGCATGACATAACTACTGACGCTCGGCGACGAGGCGTAGAATTTATCAACGAGGCCAAAAAGACAGTAGGATTTTGGGGTTTCGATATGACACTTCAATTTAGGAGTTCAAAAGCAATAGGACAGGCCCAAATCTACTGTCAGGTCTAGCTCCATAGAATAGACGTAGTTCCCTGCCGAACTTTGTTCATGTGAATTCCGCCACTATTAGAAAAGACACTCATGAAAAGCCACCCTAGTGTCTCTCTGGGCTACCTCCCTGGACAAACTTAGTAGCTAGTCTTGATCTTGACATTTTTCAGCAGCATGAATACCGAATTGCCTGACAGGGTATTCAGTTGCATAAAGTTTCGAGGCAGTCGCCTGGAGGAGGATTGATATTACACAGACTCCTGTAGGGACAGCCCTTTCTGTCACACCACACTGTAAGACGCCTATAGCGGTTCGCTAGAAAAGACTTGTAGCTGAAATGGGTTGCCCAAAACTGAGGCCTCCTCATTTGTCGAGTCCCAAGAGAGGCCTAGGTAGGACCATGTGGTACCAATTATACATTGTATGATTGTGGCTGCGAGCTACATATGGACATACAAGAATAGTTTCAAGATGCAGGCCTATCAATCTTCTGTAGAACATCAATATAGTGGTGGTTGGTAGCGGGCTGGGAGGCATCAGCTTAGCACTGGCCCAAAAGAAGTGGTACCTTTGGTCTAATTATTGGTGTATGTTCAAACAGTGGCTATGTAGGACGCACGATCGGACATAGAAGCGGTGCAGCAAGTGAGTAGCCATCACACCGGCCGGAGGTTGATAGCTAGAGCTATATGACACCACAACCCTGTATAATGGACTACTCTCTTACAATGTTTGCAAGGACACACGTTCACACATTGAAAAGTGTCTTTAGATATACCAAGCAAATAAAAAAGAGCTACGACAAAAAGCTAACATACAACACCGGGTATTCGCACGTGGTCACCCACCGTACTACTAATCCAGCGCTCTGCGGCTTGACTATGGGGGAGCAGACGGGACCCCGTATTTTCCGCAGGCTATGGTCGTATGTGAAAGACGGGTGTGCAAACGGGCTCCTTGTCATCGGAACTCAGTAAATGGGCACCGAAAAAAGAATATATCCCTCTTCCGCCGGTGATTGACAAAAAGATTGATCTGAGGCGGACTTGAACCGCCGACCTTTTGTGTCCAAGCAACTTTAGTTACTGTTAGACAAACGTGATAACCAACTACACCATCAGACCTTGTTCGTTGACATGTCCGCTCTGTACAGGAATTATCAATGCCGCCTTCGGCAAATAATTGCCGGCGTTGTTGCCGCATTGATAGTTCGTGCTGTTCAAGTTGACCTTAAATAGTACGACAATTGTTGATGTTACAGGAGAGGTCCGGCATACTGTTAATCAACCAGGGCGGGGTATTTGTAGAGTTATGCTTCGGCAAAATTGAGCTCACCGCAAGATATTATAGGAACGGCCACTCAATGTTTATCTAACCACAGAATCTTCCCGGGGGGCTACGAAAAGGAGCCCCGAGGAAGGGCCGAAGATGGGTCTGTAGGGCGAACTATAAAATACGTCGATGACGCCATATCAAGAAACAATGGCGATTGCCTAGGATATTTAATAAGACGGAGTTCTAAACAATAGTCAAATTCAAGGGTTGTTTCCGTTCTAATCAAGCAAGCATAGAAAGTACAACAAAAGCCGTCTGAAGTATGTTTGTGGTACGTGAAACTGTGAAACACAAGCAAACATACATCGAATAAGCCTGTCAAAGCAAACTCTACAATCATAACCCATTAAATAATTGAACAATAAGAAACACAATAAAACGTCTGTCTATCTTCCCGGTGGCAAGCCTCCACGATCAACCCACTTCTGCATCTCGTCCACGAAGAAACCCCCGATATCCATGTCATCGGGAGATATTCCAAAATCTCTAGGTGTCCCACCGGCCATTCCAAATGCCTCTTGAAGAGACTCGGCTATTTCAGGATTTCTAACGGGAACATTGCCTTCTTGTAGCATCTGTTGCGGCAAATGGCTTCCTGGTTGCATGTCCATGCCGCCAGGCACGTTCATGTTGCCAACAAACTGGTACACAGGATTTACACAGGTACCTTCGGTCGCTCCCATGGTGGTATCAGGGTTCCTATTTCTAGGAGAGCTGACCATGGAAGCCAACTTTCGAATATGTTTTATGCAGCTTGTGACCACAGCATTTGTGGGTGTTCCCACAGACTGAAGTGCACTAATCGCCTTTCCAACTATCTCATATGCTTCCAGCATGGATTTCTGGCAGCCTTTTGTTATAAAAACTATGGCCAAAATAGTAACAGCCGCATTAAATGCTAAATTCGCTTAGTTAGATATCTATCATGACATACGAAACAAAATAATCAAAACTTACTATATGACATGGGGAACCACCACATGCTTAAGCAACGCCGACCATACTCTGGGCGACTCAAGGCAATGTTTGTTAAATCCACCAAATCATTTGCCACCCTTGTTGCATCCTCTAGAATGCTGTGAAGATTGGGGTCTTCAGGGCTAATCTTTCCCTCTAAGCAGGCAATTATAGCTGGTCTCTGAATTAAAAGGCACAAATTCATGAACCGCAATGACAAAATTACACTATATCTGGCCGCACTTTTGTCCTGAGAGATAGTGTGTAGCGTCGCAGAAGTGACAATCGAGATCGGTGCTGTAACTCTTGATTTCCAAGTAGATATGGATGTCAAAAGCTGTCGCACTGATGTTGTCACTGGTATTTGGTCAGATACGAGTGTACGACTCATATTATGGTTATACACTGCCCCCATAATATGCCAAGTGAATCGAGACAAGGAGCTAGTCAAAGTTAAATTTGTCAACACAAATACGCCCATAAAAAACCCACGTGTAAATACTTACAAGGACGTATTATAAAAAAGGACACTTCCTGCCTCGGCCTCATGTACAGTCATTCCAACTGGGGTAGCAGCCTCATTGCTGATCATCTCTCCAGGTATAGTTCCTGGGCGCCCAAAAATAATGCTTAGAAGACGGTCTAACAATACGCAAGCCATCCATACACGAATCCGAATCTCCTGGTCCTTTTTTGGAAGATGAAGTGAAGCCTCGGCGGAATGAAGTCCGATGGCATAGGCAAACTTAAGTGCCACTCCATGTAACGTCCAGGCCACACCAGATTGGTCAGTGCCCTGGAGATAAAGACTGGAAACCAAAAGATATTGGATAACCTCAATACTGACGACCTTGAGATGCTGTTTTTGATAACAATCCTTGGCCCTTTGGTAGAAAACATCTGCCTGATGATGGTCACCGGTCTCTCCCGTTTCGTCACCTGGCCGACTATCAGTCCATTTGACAATAGCTGTGCCCATTGCCAGCATCACATTCAATAATCCAAACCATGGCCGTTTGACGGCTCGCCATTGGCGTTTCCGAGTCTCCTCATAGGTATTCATGAAGTCCTGTTCATCGATGAAGGGAAAGATGGTGCCCGCATGATCGAAGTATGCCCGCAGTAATCTTTTTACAACGGCATCGTCAGGTACGGAGTAAGGGTCTTCGACGGATTTACCGGTATTGCTGTTGAGAAGGAACAAAGCCGATTCCTTGGTAGATGAACCGTCTGGGCGATTTACTGCGAGGTTAGAAGGTACATGGGGCTTCTCACCAATATCTCGGGCTACATGACGGAACAACAGAGTAACAAAAGCCACATTCGATGTCGAGCCGAAAAATGAACCATCAGATTCTCCAGACACCAAGCGCATACCATCCTCGTTCGAAGAATCCTTGTCGTCAAGAAACTCTCCGGGCAAAACAGAAACTGGCAGGTTGGTCTGGCCAAGGATAGGAATCTTTGGATGCTGGGCCGCTGCAGCCTGGGGGGCAGGAACTGGTGTAGAAAAATATGTGTCTGTGGGTGACTTTGCTGACTCCAAAACGACAATACGATTGTTTTGTGTGCTCACTGTCTCTTCGAGCCTCTTGACTCTATCTTCAAGAACACTTAGAACACTATAGGATAGAATAGGTTAGCTTGTAGGTACGTTGGATAACAATTAACCATGTTTGGTGTGGTAGCCACGGTCCGTATCACTCATCATGATACTCGCATACCGAATGAACATACTCCCTAGGAATTAGCAAGTTCGCCGATGTGTCGGGCAACTCATAAATACACTCGAAGCCGAGTCTCGTACATGGCTCACAAGCAGGCCTTGCACCATTGCACTGTAGTTGGTCGATATAATGTTAGTCTATCTGGTAAACAACGAAAAGAACAAGTATATTCGGGGCCGAGTCACATATGCCAACTGCAGGCCTAATGTGGTATGCATATTGGTGTGACTTGCAGCAGTTCAAGTGACATAGTGTGCCGCGATTGTAATATCTAGCCATCAACGGGTATCTGTCTGTCTTGGTCACATGTAGCCTGACATTACCCACTTACTCTAGATTTCCGGATTCTGCATGCCGAGCAGGCCAAGGCAATACGACGTCTTTTTGGAGCACTGCTTGGCGCCGGTGTTCCCGGGGTTGGAGCGGATGTTGACATTCCAGCATTAGAAGAGTGAAGTGGAGGGGTCACGCTAAAATCCGAGTTGTTGGCAACAGAGCCAGCCGGGGAATGGTCCCGGATATTCTTATCAGGTGATTTGGTCATGATTCCAAATCAGAGTACTTTGGTTGCCTGATGGGAGCTGGTGCCCAACGGAAGGGTTGTGGAGACGACAGTGAGGAGTCAGCGGGTGGCTTCGGAAAAGTGCGATACAATGACTATAAATCAACGTAGCCCTATTGTGTGATTTTGTGTTGCAGTGTTAAGATTTCTGGCGGAGTTAGCCGAAGGAAAAAGGAGTATAGAATAAGTCAACACAGCCAGGGAAACTGTGATGGAGTACTTTGATATATCAAGGCCGTGCTTTGGTTGGTCAACCTTCCAAGAATCCTGTGTATAACACCTAAACCAAACAAAAGTTTTATATTCTATTTAATCAGAGCTAAAGTAATACCTAACATGGTATAAAAGATGGTCCCTCTTACGTGTGCTAACGCCATATTCTCTTAGCTCTTATGTGTCTAAAGTGAGCCATGTCGACTACAAATGTGACAGTTACCGCCACCCCGGATTATGACCGGTATTGGAATTCCCCGAGCCCGATATAAAAACGAATATATGTGACGCTGCCAACTTTCTGTGTGTGCTTCTGTGTTTTGCCACGAACCAACTCAACAACTCAACAGGCGGCATGAACAAATCGCAATGGTTACATTTAGCCCAGATATAAAATCCACATTTCTATACAGTCGCTTTGGTCTACGTACCACTGACTCAGCATATGTAATCAACACCATTGGCTTTATCATCATGGTCAGTGATGTGGCGGCTATACTTCCCTGAACAAACTGACTGGATCTCCTCACCTGAGCATGGCTCCTAACTACCCCGCCCTACCGGAAACATGCAGCAACTCCATTACAGCACTGCCTTGATTTGTGCGGCCAGGCCCTGCTTGTCGGGGTCGTCGCTTGTCTTACCTAGTAACAAGCGCTTATTTGCCCTCCCTCTCTTTCCCCCTGCGAAGACTTAGATTTCGATATCATCTTGCCTAGAGTTCTTGGGACGAACAAACCTGTCAATCCCTAGTTGCATACTAACGCTTTAAAGTAACATAGCTCGCAAACTGACTAGAGTATAGCCTCATATAATCAATACATCAGTTCAAATTCTTTCTGCCAGACTTACAGTTTGGCGCCCCACTCAACGAACGCTATATCCGGGTGTGTATGTACACGCCCCTCAAATACTCTATCACAGACGCCTATACGCGCGTCTTTGCGTCCCGGGCGCAGTGATAAAGTCTAACCATCCTTTTTTATCCGCCGCTCAATTAATCTTCCGTGCGACCTATTGGAGCTAGTAACTGTTTTCTCCGTTTGGTCTACAGTCCTAAATATCTCCAAGACCAAGTTGAGCATGAGATACACATACATGTATGTAAATTGCAAATGCAACGTCTTTCTACTTAGAGCGTAAATGGATGATCATTGACTATTCTTCAAGCTACTTATCCGCTGCTTAAAGCAGTTTTGAATCTATTGTAAGATTTATTGTCTCGTTGGGCTCTTCAAAAAGGGCCTCCATAAGGCCCCACACAAATATATCTCGATCGTAGATATATATACAGGGCAAATCATGCATGCAAACCGAGATACCAAGACTAAATAGGGCCGTCAACAAAAATCGGTATGCAAGGAACTTTCCGTCTTCTGGTGCCTAAAATGTCCCGCATGTTTGCTTGTTTTGTATTCCGTGAGTTGAGGTCATTAAATAACTGATGAGGCTAACGGTTACCTTTTTTAAGATCCCTTCTCCCGGGTCCCGTCTCAAGCAAACTGATCGGACACTTATTAACCCCCGCAAGAACTCTTATCCTAGCGCCACTATGGTGCTGGTTCAGACGCATAGACATATATGAAATGGGTTAACACCAGATAGAAAATTTGATCTCTGGTGACACACACCAATGACCGTAAAGAATATAAATGTAATGTGTGAACGTATAAATGAGACAGTGTTGTCTATAGTAGAGATTTGAATTACGCTGTTATTAAATCTTGTCCCTATAGAAAATACAGAAATGGAGGAGATTTAGAACATGGCAAACCCAAAGTCTGGTGTTCTATTCAACTCGAACTGAAAATATCAAAAGTCGCCTGAGCGTAGGATCCTCACTGAACAGGGTCCGATAACTGGGATTCCGCGGTAGCATCGGAAACCAATTCGTGTACCAAAGAGACTTGCATGTTTTCTTCTACGGAATGTGCCTACTGTAGACAATTTCATACTCAAATGTAGACAGCACGACCAACGCACATTTTGTGTTAAATAATGTACGGCACTTGAGATTCTTTCAACTGCAATGTGTGTCAGTAGCAGTCTAGTCAGGGCCAATATCTAACAAGCCGGAAGTTGCGAATGAATTAGATAACAATAGCGATGTGTTCGTGTGGAAGTACAGGAAAAACAGTGACCCCTAGAAAGACTCCCCAGAGTTCGGAGGGTTTGACGTTCCCGTAGGATTGCACACCAGGTCACTTTATGTTAATAAAAAGTCTTCACCCAACGGGATTTTTGCCGATGCTATCGGAAATCTGCCTGTCCTAACATTTCAAGACATACAGACCAACGGTAGGATCTTCTTGGGGGACGAGCAGCTCAGAAACAGGAAACTCCATCGTTCGAGTGTACAGCAGACCACCTGGATCTCTGGGAAGCAACCTCTGTATTCCCGAGAGACCAGAGGAGACCAACTAAAAGGCCAGTAGATGGCCTGACAAGAACGCTGAAACCTAGAATGTATGTACTACGGCACAATCCCGTACCATTCGTCGTCCAGGCGGCAGCTCAGGGGTCTTCTTTACACCGCATTCATATTCAAGAGTCAACATAATCTAGGATTTACTGTAGTCGAATACTAGGTTCACGCCTTCGAAGCAAAGATGGCTGTCAAGGATCTATGTTGTTCATGAAGACATGGGTGTCGGTGATATAAGATAGAGACATTCTTGTTCGACAGCTATGGGATATATGGTTCTTAGATAAACTTTAGAAATGAACCGAGAGAACTCAAACGCATTAGAAACTCAAAAGACTGAGTCTCAATCATTAAAAAGCAATCTAAAACCAATAGAAATACAACATAATTATACTGATCCGACGAGTTGTCTTTGTAACAGTGTAAGTATAACCCTAAACACACACAGGGTGAAATGTGTAAGTCACATGTAGTTCATAGCAATTAGCATACAAGGCAAACCTACCCGGCTTCCATTCACGGTAGTTGAAGGTAGTTCATGTAAAAGCCGTAGGCTCTGAGGGTCATGCCGCCGGCTGGTTGACAAAGCGGGGTCTATAACTTCCCGTCACGACTATGACCACCAATAACGCACTGACAAAAGGCTGACGTCGACAGATCCAACTGTGATACTACAACAGCACCAGCGCGCAGAAATCTTTTCTGCTCATTCCTGTTAGCACCTGTTTAAAACGAACAAGTGTCTGAAGATATCAACTATTTGAACTCAGCCTCCTCACTAATTTTGCCCTTTACGTACATGAGCACTGCCAGCAATATATTGTACATGCAACCAAGGTATCTGATGACGACGACTGGGCTTTTAGTAACATCAAAACTATCCTTGTATTGTAACAGCGAAGATTTAAACAAAAACAACGACTGCAAAATCGGAACATTTCTCAAAAAGTACCACATCCAGCAGGATGTTAAATCTTGCGGGTGGATTTTGAACAGACAGGTCGTTGTGATTGACAACATGTGTACCTGAATCATCCAATACAAGTATATCACAAAAGTGAAAAGTTCTAGAAATAAGCCTCTGTAGTTAGTTGGATTTAAGTGTTGACCGAGACTCGGGATACCCCGCTTAGTTAGCACTAGACTATCAAATAGTCTTTCCCATTTACACCTAGATCCACGATATGTATCAGCGCGGGCTGAGCCATGTTTCCAAGTCCAAAAGCGCTGTCGTTAAGTCCCATAGACAGACGGAAGTTGAACATTTCGCCCATGAACCGGGGGAAATCTATTGTCCGTCTGACTTATGTGCATATTCACATACAATTTTACTCGGCACTCTGCAACACATCTACGGAAAACAGCGTCGTTATATGGGCTAATGCTTTAAGTAAACAGCCGACGAGAAAATCTCCATGCACGGGACAAGTCAAACTACCCATATATCGGCACTACGGGATAATTTCTCCGTTAACAATAAAAACATGGGAGTTCTGACACCTCCAGCGGGTCGATAGTCTTTCGTTGTGGCGGAGTCAACCATCAAATATTGCCAGGTGCCGGATCTCATCAGGACAGCTGCCACAATCTGACTAAGTATCATGTGCCTTACTCTTCATTATACCCTAATTGCTGGGCCTTGAAGGGTCGGCCAAACCCTAGAAAGAACGCAAAACAACCCTGCCTTGCGTCGATCTTGTGAAAATGCAACTGGTTACTTGTGTATTTGAACTTAAACGACTCCCATTGGTTGTGAAAAATTCATCAGAAGTTAGTAGAGGGGTTTTTACTGAACTAGTTGGGGACCAGGGTATATAAAGTGATTTCGTCATAGGTAGTGATTTTACGCTGGCGATAGCTTCTTTGTATGGTAAACGGAAATCAGTTTGTCGTACTCGTGGGGTTGAGTTTAAACAGGCTGAGTGGCATCATCGCAAAAAACGATAGTTTACCATCATATCGTGGGTATTACCCCGCTTGGTTATATAATAGACGGCGGCATACAATTGCTCGGTACCAAGAAACTCAAGTACCATCGGCCATGTATCTTGGTATCTCCAACCAGCTCGGAGATAACAAGTTAGTCCCTCGCATCCTCCTTTTTTTGCACGGAACGGGAAGCCAAAGGCACACCAAATCGGCCCGCATCGGCGCCCAACCTCCATGCACCAGTCAGGCATAAACTGCACGAATAATGAGCGGAGAAAAATGCATGAAGGTAATATAATAGATGGAAAAGTCAAAAAACTCCCGTAGTATAACAATAACAATACATGTAACAAGAAAACCAAAAAGAAATATCCGTATCTCAAACAAAAAACATCAAAAACGCCGATTCCCAAGATGCCAACACGCGTGTGCGACTAGACTGCCCTGTCCTGGACAAAGATTTTGCTGAAAGCTGTACGCTGCAGCCTCTCCAATTCCCACGTTACCAGCCAACCATAAAAAAAGAGCCCTGCCGTTGAACCAAAGGAGCCCGCAGATAATCAATCACGTCGACTGTAGTCAGTCTCGCAAGACTGTGGCGAAATGGAAACCAATGGTCATGGGCTTGTGGTGAGACAAAGAGGGGTTTATCGAGGTGTTGGCCCGACAAGTTATCACCGAGGTAAATTTCGTTATGCAAGCTCGGTCGGCTGTCGTTTGTCGGTTCGCGGGCGGGGATAACGTTTGGCGCTGTCGTGGGAATTCTTTTGTGTTTTAGATTTCGTTTTTTTAAGCTGAAGCGGCGGCAGCAGCGGGCATAGGCTTCGAAGTACCGGCAAGGTTGGAACCGGCGGCAGGACGCTTGCTCTTGTAGTTGGCAATGGCGGCCTTAATAGCATCCTCGGCAAGCATAGAGCAGTGGACTGGAGAGATATACACAGTTAGATATCGGGATATTTTACGTAGAAATAGCGAAACCCGAACTTACGCTTGACGGGTGGCAGGCAAAGCTCGGAAGCAATGTCAATGTTCTTGATCTTGGCAGCATCCTCTACTGCGTGGCTGTTAGCATCTTCTCCAACAATCAGCATCCATTCAACGGCCAAACTTACATCTCATGCCCTTCACAAGAGTGGTAGCATAGGAAGACGACGCAATGGCCGAACCACAGCCAAAGGTCTTGAACCGAGCATCAATGATAGTACCGGTAGCTTCGTCGACCTGAATATCGAGCTTCATGACATCACCGCAGGCAGGAGCGCCGACCAGACCGGAACCGACGTTGGGGTCCTTGACGTTGAGAGAGCCAACGTTACGAGGGCGCGTGTAGTGATCAATCAGTGCTATGGAAGTTAGCTTGGTGTTTCTAGATAGTAGTCTTTGAGCGATGACATATCTTTCTCATGGTAGCTACGGCGGGCAGCAACGGGAACAGCGGCGGCCCGGGTGAGAGTGGGACGGACGGCAGCCAGAGGGCGGGCAGCACGGAAGAGGGTACGAATAGGAAGCATTATGGCGGATTGTGTGATTTTTTTTGTATATATACGAGTGTTTTGGTAATGGTTGTTGAGGTTGTGGTGAAATTTATCAAGTGGCACAAAGTACTCCAAAGTCAAGTTTAAGGTAAAAAAAAAATAAAAGTGAAAAAAGGCACTGAATTGGTGGCGGATCAGAAGGAATGTCAATGACGAACCGGGATTGGGATGAGTCGCTTGATTGATAAGAGAGCAATATTGAAATGCTCTTTGAGTGGATGGGTGAATTGGAGAAGCTTCGGGAATAGAGAAAGGAGAAGCTGTAAACTTTATATGTTGATAGTTTGCTTCGGATAAAGCAGCTTTCGGTGTTTGGGAGGCGAATTATTAACTCGGATATAAGATGTCACTTTCTTTTGGCTCATGAAAATGAGTTCGTGACCCTCAAGTGGCAATGTGTCGGCAGAAAAATGGCTTTGAAATGGAGTTTCCGCATGTAAACCACTGTAACCACCCCCTAAAAGAAAGCGCTAAGAGTATTCTTAAGGCGTCAAGGTTACCAATATAGTTAGAACGCGCTTTGAAATTAGTCATGTGAGCGGATTTGAGACATCTAACCCCAGTAAGGGTTCATGAGAACGCCCCAAGTTCAAGGTTCTCGGGCCGGAGCGTTGCACTCTAGAAAAATCATGACGCAGGATTCCGGGTAGGGTCTGGTGTATACCGAGAACGTAGGGTTATGTCTTTGCTCTAAGAATGTGGTTGGCCAAAGTGTAGCTTACCCAAGACATGTATCGGTAGCGAGAAAGAATAGAGTTGTATTAGGCATTGTTGTCTGGTATGAATTTAGAGACTTGCACATCCTGATTGACAACAAAACTCTGACTCTCCTGATTGCATATCTTATTCGTTATCATTCAGAACCTGCAGTTTTTCTTGTCGAACATAAACCCTAAGATCACTGCAGACAGAGTGGAGCCGGTGTTCCGTTTCCCTAGAGATGAATGCGTTATGTAGTTAAGGGAGGCCAGAAGGAAGAGACGCGACCGTGTAGAATGGGTTGTAAAATAGGAGATCTTATATGCATGCATATGTACATTCAGCAACCTTCTCAAGGCTATGATCTATTCAGCCTTCTCTCTTTCTCCTCTTCTAGTTGTTTAATACATCCCATCCAAACATATCATCATCTCGCAAACCACCCTATCCAAAATGTCTGAACTCATCGTCAAGAAGCTCACCGAGACCGCCAAGCTGCCCGTCCGTGGCTCCGCCTTCGCCGCCGGTTATGACCTTGCCGCTTCCGAGGCCACCACCATCCCCGCCCGTGGCAAGGCCCTCGTTAGCACCGGCCTGAGCATGGCTATTCCCGAAGGCACCTGTAAGTTCACACCATCAATTTCCACGTGGTACAAATGACACTAACATCAACTTGCAGACGGCCGCATTGCTCCCCGCTCTGGTCTTGCTGCCAAGCATTTCATTGATACCGGTGCTGGTGTCATTGATGCCGACTACCGTGGTGAGGTCAAGGTTCTCCTGTTCAACCACAATGACACCGACTTTGCCGTTGAGGCTGGTGATCGGGTAGCTCAGCTTGTTCTGGAGCGCATTGCTACTCCTGCGGTTGTTGAGGCTACTGAGCTTCCTGACACTGTCCGTGGCGCTGGCGGCTTCGGTAGCACTGGTGGTTTCGGCCCCGTTGCTAAGAGACCGAGAACTGAGGAGCCTGAGCCTGAAGTTGAGGAGGAGAAGAAGGAAGTTGAAGAGAAGAAAGAAGTCGAGGAGAAGAAGGCAGATGAGGAGAAGAAGGAGGAGTAATGGAAGTGGTTTAATGTGCGATACTCGCTTATCTTATGAATTTAATAGACCCAACTTCGGTACTGTATTTTATGCCGTCACGCCAACATCTATAATGCTACCGCCTTGAAAAGGATATCTGGTCTCTTCAAAGCACCCAAATTCCGTACCAATCTCAACTCAGCAGCCTTTGACTTTGCTGCCTTCAATGCCTTATCATCCCCATTGTTTGCCAAGCCTTGTACTGCTTGACGCATACCCTTCTCTGTCCGCTCCAAAACGGCATGCATACTCCCTACTACCTTTTCCACTGCTCTCGCCAGAGGCAACTCGGCTGCGTTCACTTCGTCCCCACTAACCCACGATGCTGTCCCTCCCAACGTTGGCCCCACTGCCGCCACTGCCTCCCGCATACGAACGAGCGTCAACGCACCAAACATGTCGCCTGTGCCAGAGAAATAACAATCAATGGCAGGGAACTCGATTTTAAAGAAGCGTGGTTGACGGGTCGAACTTCGGGTGGATCCAACGACGCATAACGTTTTGGGGGTAGTCGGAGTAGAGGAGTTGAGGGTGACGGAAGTGATAAGTACGTGTGGTACGTCGTAGGTAGAGTGAAGTACTTCAACTGCCTTTTTCAAAGAAGCCATATCCGTGATATGAATCCCAGAGAGAAGTTCCGCCTCAAATTGATTCGGAACGATCAAGTCAGCATGACGAAGGACATTCTTGTACGCAGGAACGACCTCCGGCGCCACATACAAACTACCATTGTCCCCCATCACAGGGTCCAAGACCCAGAAGAAGCTTCCCGGCTTCTTTACCGCCCGTTCAGACAAGTCCTGGCCAATTTTGCCTACGGCTTCAACTGCGGCCGCCCCCGGAATGTAACCCGATAACATCATATCGAAGTCGTCAAGACTTGAAAGTTGCAAGCCAGCATACAAATCTGAAATCTCACCAGCAGAGACTCGAGAACCCCGCCATTGCCCATAGCCGGTGTGATTGCCTGAAACATTTTGTTAGTTTGGGGGGTTATATGTTTTGGTGGATCACGGGAACAGACTGAATTGGACAGTGTTGAGGGCAGCAACGTCACACCCAAGTGATTGCAGGGCGAAAACTGCAATTTTGTTGCCAACATTTCTGCAAAAGTGCAAACCTCGTTAGAACTTCAAATCCAACGCATCTTCGTCTCATTTCTGCATGATCGCTTATCCAATGCAAACTTGCTCGACACACTGATGTGTTCTTCTTACCCGGATACAACCTAGAAATCCCGTTAGTACCAGACTTATTCAACTTGAAAAAAAAGACACTCACGTGACTGGCAACAGCCAATACCCGGGTCTCTGGGACAGGAAAGTTGTCGTCGTAGCTCGTCATGATTAAAGATGAAACGGGATAATAATAATGAAGTTTAAATATCCAAGTTGGCCGGTGGTATGAGAAAATTAAATTCCAACCGGGAGAGTAGATAGCGGATTCGAGAGAAATAAATCTAGGAATCTAAAAAGGCTAAGACACTGGAAATAGCATGGAATAAATACTGACTGACTCAAACATATATTCCCCGTCAATATACATTTAGTACCACAAAGTGATGTTCCTCTCACATTTCAATTACTTTTACACTAGTATTTTTAGCACATAGTATATGGCTTGTCATCATCGCCGACTCGACTGCCTGACATTGTCTGTTCACATGCATTTTGTTCGCAAATGACTAATGCCTGCACTTTGTTATGTGCAGTCCGGTTATCTGGTAGTAGCTTCGCTATCCAGTGTCTGAGCTCTTGAGCCCCGCCTTTTAGTCGCCAATTAGTGTCAACATACAGAACTTGTGTCATTCTAGCGTGTGGCCAACTTAAACCTATCGAGCACTTGTTCCAGTCACATTCTGTGCGACATTACCGTATGGTCACAGTACAACGTATAACATGAACGATGGTATATTTCATAAGCCGTCGTCTCTATCCGTATCATGATATCAAAATGGGAGGGCAAAACTAGAAAATAGCAAAAAAAAACAAGACAAAAAAGACACTAAAATGGAATCAAACGTCTACTCGTCATCGCCAATCTTGGGCGCCAGGTAGAAGCGCAGGTAACTGCTACCACCAACGTTGTACTCAACCAACAGAGGAACCTCGTTGGACAAGCAAATCTTGACAGAGTTGGAGATGACAGCAGCCTTGCAGAAACCTACAAGGTATTTGAGCGAGAAGGTCAGGTTGACAGGCTCGCTAAGCTGGATGTTGACGTCAAGGTCGGGCTTGTCGGCGTTGGTGGAGTTACGGAGGGTGACGGAACCGTTACCGATGTCACCAAGGGAAGAGAATTTGATACCGTCCTTGCCGGCCTCAATGGTGACTGTGTATGCAATTAGTAATTCAATTCTGAAAATCAGATGCAACATCAGATGGAATCTTTGTTGCAGATGACTAGGTTTATTTGTACGTACCGGATTCGGACATGGCCATCAAGTCAGTGCAGATACGGCGGAACTCAGCAGCAGGCATGGTGACGGTGGCAGCGTACTCAGTATCGGGGATACCCAGGTGCTCCTGGTCGATGTCCATAAGCTTAAGGTCGTACTCGCCGATACGGTCACTGTCTCCATTCTCAAAGGTAAGACCCAGGCTGTCGGGGGCATCCTCGGCCTTGAGGGTCAGGATATCGTCGTTCTGGGCAGCACGAAGAACCTTGGTGAGCGAAGCCAGATTGACACCGAGAGCAATATTGCGATCGCATCTGTAGGTAGAGAAAGCTTCGGTCTTGAGCATCATGGAGACCAGGGCAACGTGGGAGTTGTCCATAGCCTGGAGGGCGATACCAGAGTCATTGCAGTCAAAGTTGCAGTCCTGGACAAGATCCTTGATAGAATCAATGATCTTCTTGAGAAGAGCAGCTTGTTCAAGTCTGGCCTCGAGCATTTCTAACGAGAGAGAGGCGGAGATGGTTAGCCAATGAATTATTCAAGTGATGACCGCGGGGCAACAAGATTGCTTCCGGATTATGGGGTGAGTAGCGACGCACTGAATTAGGTTTGTGGATGGTATTAAAAGGGTATTAAAGTAAAAGCAGGTCGTGTGTCCAATTTCGGATTCAAGAAACGTTGATATGGCAAACTAGTTTGTGTTGATGGGATGTGAGGCTGCAAAAGTTTACTTTATGCATCCAATGTGTGTTGAAAAAAGAGCCCCTACGTTGGCTCCCAAGGGTGTCCACCTGTTGTCCTGGGAAACCAAAGGGCAACCTCTTAATGCGGGCCTGGCCAGAAACGCGTCCAAGCGCGTGAGAGCGTGTAAATTACATGGAATAGCAGGCAGCTATGGTGGGGCAAAACCTGAAATGTGCCAGATGTCAGTTTTGGTAGATACAGCTGACAATAGTTAGGGTTGAATTTACATCACCTACTAAGGGTTATTTGGATGTCAGCGTAATGTGACAGATAGTTTAACCACGGCCCTTTGGGATGTCAAAAGGTGGTGTGGTGTCCAGGTTAGGAACTCAATATCAAGCTCTCTTCTTAGTACTTGCAGCCGATAAATTTACAGAGTGGATACCCTCGTGCCATTCTGACCTGCTCCTCATATGTTGAAGGGGCTGGGGGCATAGTAACTTGAGTGTACAGTATGGTTCCTGAACAATGATATAGCCCTGATATGCAAAACGGCCGATTGGACGAGAAAATCCGCTGGAACTTGGGTAAACGTGAATTAAAGTTTGTTGCCACCTTGGGTATCATGTAAGCCAGCCGTCGACCATCAAACGGTAGGTAGGGTATGATTAGTGAATTTCGTGGACAAAACCCCCAGATCAAACAACGGGAACGGAAACTTGTAGTTTAACGGACGGGACCCTTTGCGATTCCACCAAATAGTGGTCTCATGGTTTCCCACCGCAATGTCTATGGCTTGATGTCGTTCATTGCCAGGGGTTTGCTATGTCAGCCATATTCTGGCTCTTTTCTGTGGCTGTTAGATAATCCCGGTCGTTATCAACAGTGTGAATTGTCGAGGGCCCCTGTCGGTGGAACCCTGATAAGAGGTCCTCTAAAGCACACATTTCAGGCGCTATATACGAATACGACAGCCAGCCGATTGGTCCAACGAGACGAAATGCGCTACAAGTTAGGCCCATTTCTCTTCCCGACAAGCACAGTGTCTTTACAGTGTTTTCTTTTGACAAGCTCAAGAATCTGGTGCCATCTTGATAATCCTTCGAAATTCTTCCCCTGACGTGGACGACCATTTGTAGTGTGGCAAGTAATTGCCAGATAATATAAAGAGAAGCACCAACGCGCCTTCTACTTTGGTGACTTTCGCAGGACGTTCTAGGTTTGTGAAGTCTTTCTGGCACATCTAGCTCCCATACTTTGCTAGTTGTAACCTTCGTTTTTTTTCTTTGCTTCGCCATTTATAGAGATTTCAATTTCTCTGCCCCACTTGTACTGGTGTCTATATCATCTCCCAGGTTCCTCTCCTTCTTCCACCGACTGATAAACTTCCTCCCGCATCGCCAACTTCGAAATCATGGGTATCCTGCAAGATAAACTGCAGGAGTCTCTGCTCCCCATCTGGGAAACTTACTTGACCCTGACCACCACTTACCAGGTCGTCATTGGTGTCGCTGCATTCATCACCCTCTCTGTCATCCTCAACATTGCTCAGCAAATCTTGCTCAAGAACCCCAATCGTCCTCCAGTTGTTTTCCACATCTTCCCTCTTATCGGAAGCACTGTTTCTTACGGTATCGATCCTCCCTCCTTCTTCAAGGCTTGCCGCGAAAAGGTATGTTGTATTTGCCCCTCCGTCACACCCTATACTGCCAATGACGCTCAGTCGGTACTCTACCCCTTGTTGTACATAAACCACGTGCTAACTTAGATTCCGTCCCATAGTACGGCGATTGCTTCACTTTTATCCTTCTCGGCTCCCCCACTACTGTCTACCTCGGCCCCAATGGTAACGACTTCATTCTCAACGGAAAGCTCAAGGATGTCAACGCTGAGGAGATTTACACTCCCTTGACCACTCCTGTCTTCGGCAAGGATGTTGTTTACGACTGCCCCAACTCGAAGCTCATGGAGCAGAAGAAGTTCATGAAGGTTGCCCTGACCACCGAGGCCTTCCGCTCCTACGTCCCTATTATCAGCTCCGAAATCCAGTCCTTCTTCAAGAAGAGCCCTTTCTTCAAGGCCAACACCGGCACCGTCAGCATTGCCCCCAGAATGGCTGAGATGACCATTTTCACCGCTTCCCACTGCCTCCAAGGTAAGGAGGTCCGCGATGGCTTCGACGAGTCGCTCGCCAACTTGTACCACGACCTTGACATGGGTTTCCAGCCTCTCAACTTCGTCTTCTCTTGGTTCCCCTTCCCCTGGAACAAGAAGCGTGACCACGCCCAGCGCACTATTGCTCGTATCTACATGGACATCATGGAGAAGCGCCGCAGTGAGGGCCGCACCGATGGTCTTGACATCATGAGCCGTCTCATGACTGACACCTACAAGAACGGCACCAAGGTCCCCGACCACGAGATTGCCCACATGATGATTGCCCTGCTCATGGCTGGTCAGCACTCTTCTTCGTCCACTAGCTCCTGGATTATGCTCCGTCTTGCCCAGAACCCCGAGATTATCGAGCAGCTCCTTGAGGAGCAGAAGCGCGAACTCGGTGCCGACCTGCCTCCCCTGAAGTACGAGGATCTTGCCAAGCTTAAGCTCAACCAGGCTCTCGTCAAGGAAACCCTCCGTCTGCACGCCCCCATTCACTCTATCATGCGCAAGGTCAAGTCTGACATGCCCGTTCCCGGTACTCGCATGGTCGTCCCCAAGGGTCACGTCCTTCTTTGCGCTCCCGGTGTTTCTGCTACTGATGACACCTACTTCCCCGAACCTCTCGTCTGGAACCCCCACCGCTGGGACCAGGACTCCCCTCTTGCTCCTACCGTGAACCGTGATAATGGCAACGGCGACGAGGAGCAAGTGGATTACGGTTACGGTATGGTCAGCAAGGGTGGTAAGTCTCCTTACCTTCCCTTTGGTGCTGGCCGTCATCGGTGCATTGGTGAGCAGTTTGCAAACTTGCAACTGCAGACCATCATTGCTGAGATTGTCCGTATCATCAAGTTCCGCAACCCGGACGGTGGTAAGGACATCAAGGATACTGACTACCAGTCCATGTTCTCTCGGCCTCTTGAGCCGTGCCCCGTGACCTGGGAGCGTCGTGAGAAGAATTAAAAAAGAGATCGCTAGATCCTGTTAGAGCTTGGCCTTTTGGTGATGTTGATGTTGTAATGTTTGTTGTTTCTTTTCTTAGGTTGGTTTCTACTCTTTATATGTATGCATGTTAATAATACAAAGGCTTGGCTTTTTTTTCTTCTTCCAATTGTAATTTCATTTAAATGCGTTGTAATTGTAAAGTCAACCGTCATCATTGTGTTTGCTCTGAATACTTGATTTTGGTCTTGGATTTTTTTGAACGGATGGGCTCGGAACTTGGACGTTGATATTGAATTTGGTCATGTGATCATTTTCGTTTTCGCAAAGTTGGTGTAAGTCGTATTCGAAACAGGGTCTCCACTTTCTTCAATCAAAACTCTATGTACTGGCCCACGCTCTATAAATCACTAGCTTGCCCAAATTACCACACATAAGACTCCAAATTCCACAAGAATAAGAAACATCCAATCGTTCCACACATAATCGTATTCGTGTTGTCAAAAACTGCCCTGTAGAAATAGTCCTGGGTCGCCTCATTCATGCCCGTTGTCTTGTTCCATAAACAGCAATACTCAGAACAGGGTTGCGTATTCGTATTATTCTTGGCCACCGAACTATGCATCCAACTCATTCAGAAGTAAAAGCCCGGTACTCCGTCGATTTCCAGTCAACTTTGGCGAATACGAGACTCAACAGCCAACGATTTAACCGGCATGACGATCGATGAGAATACAAATGGCAGTGAAGTAGCATGTATCGGATGGGAGATTAGAGCCGGTAAAGTAGCAGACTTGCAGCTTGTGTCGGATAACGAGGGATGACCATATGTGGATGTAAAGCTGAGCTTAATATATCTTGCGAAGAATGTGTATAATGTGCCGACACATAGGAGTAAAATGCCGTTTTCGTTTGAGCCTAATGCCAGATTTCTAGTTGCACGGAATTGGCGTGGTCCTGGCCCACGGAGTCTGGGGAGTTGGTGCTGCAGGATACCAGAAACGATTAAGGGCTTCGGTGTATATCTCAACTGCAGTAGTGAACATCATCCATGACCCAACCGTGACAAGACCAGCAGTAGCACGTATAATCATCAATGTCGGCATGACGTAAAGGTACCAAATAGTAGAAGAAATGAGACGAAAAAGTGTGAGCTGAAGAAGTGTCTGGTGTAGACGGGCAGATTGGATGATAACTTCGAGGGCCGGACGGAAGATTGATAGAAGAATCCAGCCTATCCATGTCTCCATGAATGTAACTTCATCGCGGTCGTCGCTAGTGATCAAGTCGAGAGTGGTGGTATTCATGGGGTCTGCTGCCAATGTGTAAGAAATAGAGTCGACCATAGCAACGGCCAGGTCACTAAGTGACATGCGCGATTCCGAGGAAGCCATAGCTACTATGTGATAAATAAGAGACAATAATTATGGGCGGAATAAGAGCACCCAAAATTATCAGAAGCTGGAGAGTTATGACACAAAGACAAACACAGTGTCTTCGGTTAGACACAATGAAATAAGGTGATAGATTACGGTGTCCATGTTTTGGAATGACGGTGTAGTTATTACTCTAGGTATATACCCAGTGTCCTTCCTCATCTGATAACAAGGTATAAGTTCCTTCCTAAGATGAATCTCACCTAGCCGGTTACTGCAAGGGCAGCAGAATGGTTTGTTGAATATAGGTTGGAACACAACACTCAAACACCCATCTGAACCACCAAACTTTTAATTCATTCAGTTCACGACCGTATCGCCACAATGGTAGCCACCCGAACGCGCAATAAGGTAGCCAAAGCCTCTGCCAGAGGTCGGGGGCCCCGAAATTCCCAAAGGTCCACAGAAATCCGAAACCCCTACCCGGATGATATCCCTCAGAGTGAAGCCGAAGCCACCGATACCATACAAGAATTCGTTGGCAATGCAAGCCAGAAGGAGATCATGGACTTCGCATACAAGGCCAAGGTCATCCACCAAGCACACGAGTTAGGAAAGGGCATGGAAGCAGTTCGCAACACTCTAGCAGATATTGAGGATACTGGGGCTTCAACAGCCACCCAGATCTCTAATCTCACAACCTTGAGCAATGATGCACAGGAAAGGGTGGAAGAGCAACTTGAGAGGATTGTATCAGGAGTGGAAGCAAACACAAATAACATTAAGACCTTTGATTCTGCTTTACATAATCTAAGTGGCCTAGTCTCCAAGATGGAACGCATGGAAGCAACTCTTTCGGAGTCAATCAAGGAAGGCCTAGCTAAGACGGCAGACACTCTCTCCCGGGAGCATACCAAGGCAGAGCATCGCGTGGCAAAGGAACTTCTAGAGCAAGTCAATGGGGCACATGAAAGATTCGCCAGCGTGTCAAAGGAGATGGAGCAGCTCAAGGCTACGACGACAGCTTTGACTTCCAAGTTAGAGCGATTGATGGCCAGTCTACCACATGAGCTCAATGCCATACACGACACCCTAAAGAAATCGAGGTTATCCAAAGCGGCAGTGGATGTGATTACGGAAGCCAAAGACACGCAGCATGCACATAGTAAGTATCCCAGTATACATTGGACTCCAAAGTATCAAGCTAAGATGCTAACACACTCATAGTTGGACCGACCGAAGGACCTCGCAAAACAGTGGAATACATGGAATGGTGCGAATACTATTCAACTCTGGGGCGCATGCATCGCACAACATCAATGCCAGACCACGAATTCATCCGGATGTTCCTTGAACACGTGCCGAACAAGGAGATGTCTAGACAGATAGATCATAACTTGTTGACGAGTCGCGTCTCTAAGAACCTTATTGAGGTCAAGGTCGACGACATGGGGCGCAAGAGATTATATATATCGCCAAAGTTGACTTGGGAAATGGTGAGAAAAGTTCTCAAGGCGACTCGGATGCCATTCATGAAATTTGCGCCATCTGAGAATACACGATAACTGGGTTGTAAGTGACAAACAGGCCTGCATGGAGAATTACCCGATTTATCGGTGTTTGTGTCACGAGCAAGAAGCAGCTTGGGAGGTACAAAGTTCTGAAGACAACACACACATTCCGGTTGGGACACATGTGCCCTGTATTTTGTTTTTTATCAGAATATGATTAGAGATAGGTCAATGTACTAGATTCTAAATGATTCTTCGTTTTCGTACACTTATATCTACATGTTTTTTTTTATCATATTCTCTTCTATTTTGTTTCCAAATCGGCTTGCCCTCCAAAAGTAGTTCCTTCCATGACAGCTGATAAGATAAGGCCTACCGGGGGTTGCTTGCTGTTAGCATCCTCAACGCGACACAGACAATTTGGGCCTCGTTTTTGACAATAATGTTTGCCATTCAATAAGCTACCAAATATATCCGCTTTGCATATTCCCGACATTTCTCTTTTCTTGCCGCCTTCCATTTCTCGACATTGAAATTTTCGCAATCACCCGAAGAATTGTTATTTCGCGACTGTACATCGTCGTCCACCCGCTGGCGCAAGACGCCCTAGGCTTCATCAACCACCAATTTACTTCGCATCACCACATTTCTCCGTTCCTCTATAATGACAGAACAGCCCCGCCCTGTTTTAAAAATCCACGTCGGAGGTGTTCGCAATCCTCTTCCTGATGGAGGCAGTACAACAACACCAACAAGCGCCGTTGCCACGCCAAACCGAGTCATTCTGAAAACAAAACGGGCTTCGATTTCAGTACCTGCCGACAACCCGCCACCAACGCCATTAACGACAACTAAAGCCGGTCGCTTGTCAAAACCTAGTGCCAAGAAACGCGAACATGATGAATATGGCGACGAAGAAATTCCAGTGCAGGTTAATGAGCCTCCTTCGAAGCGCAAAAACACACGATCCAAACAACGCGGCACCAAACTAAAACTTACGGCTCGCCGAGTGCCACCGCGACCGCATGGAGATGGTTACGACAGCGAGGCCAGCGACCGGGAAATTGACCCTGCTATTGAAGAGCAACTTGTGTTCCGCATGATGCCCGGAGAGCACCTCGACTATTTGCGCAAAGCGGTTGAAGAAAATAAGGTGTGCAGCAAAAAGGACGGTGGAGTGGATTTCAAGTTGCGCTGGCTGAGTGAAGAGTCAAGGCGTGCTATTGTCACAGTTAAGGGCCAACACTTTGTTGCCGTCTTGCTGGACTTACCCACGATTACAGAGGGTATGAAGTCATGGGACCGGAAGCAGTTCATGAAGTCAGCCGATATTTCTCAAATGTTACTGGTCTTTAGACGTGTCGGTAGCATTGAGGAGGCCAAGGGTGTTCCACTACCACCTATGGTTGAATCAGGTTTCAAATGGCCTCATGGTCTGAACCCACCTATGCACGACTGTGTAAAACGTCGATTCGCCAAAGTCATCAGTCGCAAGGAGATTGAAGACAAAGAAGCTGAAGTCGAAAGATTATTAGCTGCGGATCGTGCATCTTTGGGGTCAAGGTTTGAGTGGCTTGATGAACGCAGACCAAAGACTCCTGGCGACTATGGTGATGAGATGGAGGATGACGAGGATGCTGATGGTGAAGTCGACGATACTATGTACGACGAACATGGTCTTGATGACGATAATGAAGATGAAGACATTGAAAAGTTGTTCGAGACGATGCACCAAAACGAATCAGTTACACCGGCTACAGCTGTCGCCAGCACTCCTACTGCACCATTCCAGGACGGAAATGAAGATGCTGAAGGTGACGAAGAAGAGGACGAGGAGGAAGAGTCCGAAGAAGATGGTGACTCAGAGGATGATGACGATGATGACGACGATGATGTGGACGAAGAAGAACAGGTTGCCAGAGATCAGCGCAAGGCCGTGTTAGCTGAGGTGGAAGAAATGCAAACACAACTCAAGATCAAGCGGGAAGATCTCAACAAGGACCATGTCAGCAAGTCGATGATTCTGCGCAAAAGAGTTCTCGCCGATATCCGCAGTTTGGAGAACGAAATTAATCTCAAGTTAGCCTCTGTGGGTATGGCGAATGCAGAAGAAGAGGCGGATGAGGTCGAAGGCGAGTAAGGTTAGCCTTTTCAAAGGTATGAGCAAGACTTTTTGTATTTTATGCGTTCTGGGATATGGTGTTGGTGGTTTCATTTTCATTTGGGCTTTCGGTTGTTTGTGTGTTTGCTTCGGCTTTGCTTTTTGTTTTATGGATATATCTTGGGTATGGAAAATGGGAGTTTCGCAAGTATAGTTGCGTGAATAGAGCACGATTTTCCTTCATCATTTTTCTAGTGCCTCACATGCAAGAAACTCGTAACATGAATAAATAATACAATATACCGTGAACTAGTGCTACAGGACAACTCTCCAAAATAATGTACAAAAAGGGACACGCAAGTGGTGTCCATCCCCTTTTCTTCACCATCAACCTCCCATTTACATGGTCTTGAGGTAGTTGGTCTCCTTCATCTTCGTCTTGCGGTCCTTGTGAATCGCCCGCTGGAGCTGCGTCCGGGCTTCCAAACCCTGGAGTCTGTCCTTAAGTGGGCCCTCCGCATTTCCTGGCAAATCGATCGACTGTTCATGTAGCGGTACCTTGGGGATAAGGTGCGATGTATCACCCGAGGCAGCCCTCTCAGCTTCAATGGCGCGCTGTTTCTTGGCGGCAATGCGGCGTTGCTTCTTAGATTTGGCTGTCAAGATTACGGTGGTTAGTAGATACACATTTGTTCTGGTAACCAAAAAAAAACTTACAGAATTCAATGGCAGTAAGATCATCAGCCTCTGTGCTGGCCCGCTCCTTCACCTCAAGGCACTTCCATAACCACTCTGGGTACGCCTCATCTGGCAGCGCCACGGGGTCTTGTCTCCCGTTGAGATAGTTCAAGCCGTTCAATACCGTCCCCTCTACACATGAGGAGACAACCTTACTCTTGGCGGGGACGGCAGCTTCGGCCTCGGCGGGGTTGAGACGGCCGGCGGTGGTCGCAATGGTGCGGTGGAGGGTTGGCTGGCGGACGGCGCGGGCAAGGACGGTTCGTACAATCATTTTGGGGATGTGGTGGGGGTTTTTGGTCCGGGGGGTCGATGATGGAGCGGCGGCGCCGGAGCAGATGACGTTGAGTGGAAAATCTGTCTGGGTTAGCTGGCGCTAAAGCAATAGGCGCTTTAAGCGCAACCCTAGTGCTGGCCAGGATATAATTCACGTTATTCTGGTTTCCCCAATATCCAGACGTCAGAAGGAATTCATGAACATATAAATAGAAAAAGTGAGATGAAGATGAACACTATAACAAGTATTTGGCAAATTTCTTTGTATTTAACAACTATCAAGACCGGAAAAACCCACGTCTGGTTACAAATATTCTCTTATGCCAAACTATAGTGGACAGCGTCTGGGACCGCATTAAACTGGTGATCAAGCATATGCGACTGTGGAAACGCAATTGCTGGCTGGTAATCGTCATGTCTGTACTGTGACTTTGGCGGGACGGAGCGAACGTCTAGTCTACTTAGACTGCTCCTCCTCGTGCTTCTTGATGTAGTTGAACTGTTGGAAGCGGGGGCCTGTAACTTTCTTCTCGGCCAAGAGTTGAAGGTAGCGTTCTACAGATGATTGTTAGGATCGAGGGACAAACACGACAAACGGCTGTTGTATCAGAATATAGACTAACCTCTGAGACGACCGCAGTTTTCGAGGTGGTTTACACCCTCTTGCTTGTAGCATTTACCCAGCTCCTTGCCAACCAGTACAACCATCATGGCACCGACCCACTGTTCCCGAATAATGGCGTCGTGGGCTTCCTTGAAGGCTTTGTGATCATCGTAGTCGACGCCATCAAAGGTTGGGGGAACCTTGGGCTTGTACTTTTTGAACATATCAGACTCGGGAGTAGGCATCTTGACGGCGGCCGCTGGTTGGAGCAGGGTAGGTACAGGCGGGGGAGGGAGCGGGGTTTAGCTTTCCGACGGAGTTTACTGAACCAAGCAAAACGTGGAACTGGTAGAGTAAAAAAGGCGGTCGGGACTAGCGTCGGTATGGACGTCTGGAATTCGAGCGAACAAAAGGGGAAATTTTGCGACGGAGCGTCCGGGTAGACTGGTTTCGGCGGAGACCTATAGGAAGGCTGAGCTTGCGGCTGTCGCGAGAAGGCTAAATTCGGTTGGAATCCCGCCGTCTCTGAATGGCTGACAGTCGTTGCGACATCTGGCCAGCTGGCAACAGCTAGTTGCCTAGGGACGTCCATTTTTCGCAAGATCCATTGTCAGCTTACGGGTGGCGACCCCACTGTAAAACTAGCGCTAGGGGCCAAGCTTCAGACCTGTCCACCAGGGGCCATGCGACAAGCCAGGATTTGCGCTAGAAGGAAGAAAAAAATGGTTGTAGATTTCCTTATCGGCTCACCGCCTTGTCAAAAGCCCCGCTAAAAAGTTCTGTGGACCCACCGTGTAGACGGGCAGAAAAAAAAAATTCTTGTCGCATTGGGGAGATTTTGGGCGCAATGCGTCCAAACATCGAGGCAGGTACCGACCCCCTCTCTGCATAAGTTGCGGGATCTCGCTCTCCTTGAGACTTTTTTTTCTACTTCCTTTCCCTTTTCTTTCTCATCGCAAAAAAGTCTTTCTTTGTCTTTTAATACCCTAAAAGTTTTTGTTGTGTTCTTTCGTTAGATTACTTGTTTTTATCCTTTCTTTTTTAAAACACTCGCTTCAAATATTCAAAATGGGCAAGTCTACCACCAAGGAGTCCAAGAAGGTCAAGGTTGCCGCCCCCGTCAAGGAGGTTGTCGCCAAGGCCACCAAGAAGTCCACCAAGGTCGAGGAGAAGAAGAAGTCCAAGAAGTCCAAGAAGGAGGAGTCCTCTTCCGAGGAGTCTTCCTCTGAGGAGGAGGAGTCTTCTTCCGAGTCCGAGTCTGAGTCTGAGGACGAGAAGCCCGCCAAGAAGGTCGCCAAGAAGGAGGAGTCTTCCGACTCTGAGTCTTCTGAGTCTGAGTCTTCCGAGTCCGAGTCCGAGTCTGAGGACGAGAAGCCCGCCAAGAAGGCTGAGGCCAAGAAGGAGGAGTCCTCTGACTCTGAGTCTTCCGACTCTGACTCCGACTCTGAGACCGAGAAGGAGACCGAGAAGAAGGTAAGATAACAATCAACGAACATCACACTGTCAACGTCCATCAATGCTAATCTTCATCTCTACTATCAGGCTGAGTCTTCTGACTCCGATTCCGACAGCAGCGACTCTGACTCCGATGAGGAGGAGGAGAAGAAGGAGGCTCCCAAGGAGGAGTCCAAGAAGCGCAAGGCTGAGGATGAGGGCTCCGACGAGGGTGCTAAGAAGCCCAAGACTGAGGAGGGCTCTTGCACTCTCTTCGCTGGCAAGCTTTCGTGGAACCTCGATGACGAGGCCCTTAAGGCTGGCTTCATGCACCTCGACGGTGTCGTCTCTGCTCGCGTCGTCACCCACAAGGACTCTGGCCGTTCGCGCGGTTTCGGTTACGTCGACTTCGACACCCCCGCCAACGCCCAGGCTGCTCTTGAGCAGATGCAGGGTGCTGAGCTCGATGGCCGCCCCATCGCTCTTGACCTTTCTACCCAGCGCCCTGCCAACAACAACGGTGGTGACCGCGCTGCTGACCGTGCCAAGCGCCACGGTGATGTCACCTCCCCCGAGTCTGACACTCTCTTCGTTGGTAACCTTCCCTTCGAGATCTCCCAGGATGAGGTCCGCGAGTTCTTCACCCAGAGCGCTGAGCCCACTGGTGTCCGTCTGCCTACCGACCCGTAAGTTTTTCACGTCACCTTTGTTCATTCCTAGCACACAAGCTAACCACCATTCCTTCTACAGTGAGTCTGGTAACCTGAAGGGCTTCGGTTACGTCACCTTCGCTTCCGTCGATGACGCCCGCAAGGCTTTCACTGAGCGCAACGGTGACTACCTCGGCCCCGGCCGTGCCGCCCGTGCTGTCCGCCTGGATTACGCTGCTGCCCGTCCTCCCCGTGAGGGTG
>JMSH01000115.1:0-16153 GCA_000712465.1 Huntiella moniliformis | reverse complement strand
GTGGCGGCTTCGGTGACCGTGATGGTGGCCGTGGTGGTGGTCGCGGTGGTTTCCGTGGCGGCCGTGGTGGTGGCCAGCGCATTGAGGCTGCTGCCACCGGTGCCAACAAGATCACCTTCGATGATTAGATTAGTCATTGATGGTGGTGTTGGAGGTGTCTTTAGCATTGGGGATTGTGGATACGTTTTGAGAAGCTGCATTGTGGGCTAGTTGAGAATTGAGCTGTGGGCTTTTTATCATGCGAGTTGGCGCTTGTCGTCGACACATCTCGCTGTGGGTAATCTGAGGGCTTAACGTGTGGGCTATTGCATGGTTTATCTAGGAGGCATTCTGTCGGCTGCTATAACTCGTGGGCTAGAGAACATTTACTTGTATGAGACTCGTCTCTGTTACAAGCTGTGGGCTTTGGAATACTGAGGGCACCTGGGGGCTCAAGATGAGATAACCTCTCTACCGAATCGTTGGGTATAAAGAAGAAGCGGAGCTTGAATGTTGATGTGCATGTGATCATAGGGATATACCCATCTCATGTCCTATACACATTACCATTCAAGTCTCTGTCCCGTGGGCTCCATGAAACGAAAAAAAAAGACTTTACTTGCTGGCTTTCTTTGACGCGTAAATCACCCAATTACTACTAGTGGCTGGGTCTAACTCTCTCTACCCCTTTCTCATGAACCTCCCCTTCCCCGTTGTTTTTCTGTTGCATTTGCTTTTGTTTGTTTAAACTTGCTCGTTCTACATAATGTTGACTTGTCATGTCTTTCTTATGGGTAATGTTTTCCATTGCATCATGGGCTTTGAACCCTGTTGGTTTTGGGGTATGGCGTTCTAGGATACTAAAAATTGTTCGTAATATACTTGATTACACTTCATTCTTTTGACTTTTGTTTTGTGACTTGACATGTTTTTGCATTAGACTGTGGTATGATTTTGGCTTGGCCGTTGCGACTGTTAAGATGTTTGAATATGTACTTGAGTCTTGTGCTGTATAACCAAACACATCTGCGTCTATCATGAATATCTACATATCTTACAAGCCCATTTTGACATGGTCATCCTTAATCCCCCAACTCCCAACAATAGCCATAGCTTCCTTCCCGCCGTTCTCCAATCTCTTATCCTGTAACGTATCCGCCACACACTTCCACGGGTCCCGACTACCACCCCACTTCAGTAGATTCTCTTTGAACTGTTCACCGTTCTCCCGGTTAATAGCTCCACCGCCCTCACCAGCCTTAAACACCTTCCGCCATACCCGTTCTGCTAAGACCCGATCAAATAGATAGCTGTAATAAGTGGCTCCATATCCATATAAGTGGCCAAAGAAGCCCTGCCAGCAGGTCCCTTGTGGATCTGGCGGGGCGACGGCATATTGACGCTCCAGATCAGCGAATATCTGGGTTGACTTGAAGCCCGGTTGACCGGCTTGTCCCGAGTGATATTCTTGATCTAACAGAGCAAGAATCAACTGATGTTCCGTGTCGAGACCTTCGAACCGTTTCTCCAGGCTGATCTTGTGGGCGACCATTTCATATGGTAAAGGTTCATCAGTTTGCCAGTGCCGAGCAAATAACCCAAGAACAGACGGGTCGGCAGCAAAGTGCTCCATCAACGTAGACGGCAGCTCAGCCAAGTCTGTGGCACAACGGGTACCCGCAACATTCTGGAACTTAGTCTGCGCAAGAATCGAGTGTACAGCATGACCCATTTCGTGGAATAGCGTCTCAACCTGATAAAAATCCAGAGTGGCCGGCTTCTTACCCCGGGCACCACTGTCTTTATGGAAGTCGCATACCAGCGCGATAGTCGGCAACTGACGTAAAACCCCATCTCTCACCGCCGATGCCATACCGTCGTTTGCCGCCTCTTCGGGTGTGGTGAAGGATGGCAAGCCATAGCTACCCATTTGTGTGGCTGCATCGACTACTTCAGACTGTGGAATTTCACGGGCACAGCGGAGTGTGTAGTGAGCAGGATTTGAGGCTTTACCAAGTCTTGAAAACAAGTCGCAGTACAAAACTGCAAGCTTGTTGCCGTGGTCATCTATAACATCCAGTCGACGCACCTCAGGGTGCCACGTCTCACCGGTCTCCGTGTCACCTGGTACGAACCGGATACCGTAGAGACGGTTGAAGAGACGCGACATACCCTGCATGACAGTACCAACTGAAAAGTAGTCGTCCATGGAACTCTGGTGCTTCTCCTTGTCGCGCATTTCATTGCGCGTTTTTTGGACGTAAAAGTCCTTGTCCCAAGAATTCAGTTTAGCTTGTGAGTCCTTGATGTGCTGCTGCTTCTGGTCTGTTAGAAAGTTCAATTCCTGCTTAGCTAGTGGCAAGTTGTGCTTCCGGAGAGCCATCAAGAATTCTTTGACATCCAGAGGATTTCTTGCCATCATACGGTCTCTTAAGGCATGGTCAGAGTAGCTTTGGAACCCCACAAGACTGGCAAGTTCGGCACGAGCCTTGAGCATATCCTCTAGTGCCCGAATCGTACTTTGAGAAGCCGTACGTTGAGCTGAGTAGATCGCCTTTCGGCAGTCTTCATTGGAAACGGTGCGCTGCGCCAATGCTGCTTCGCGACCGAGAAGTGGCAGATGAAGCTTGCCGTTCTGTGTTAGCGAGGCGGCAAGCTGGGGATATAACCCCACAAAGCTCGAAGCTGGTAACGTGAGGATTGAAATAGCGGGCTCGGCCTGCGAGACAAAGATAGTTCCAGACTTTGAGATTCTCTGCGTAAGATCGACAAAGCGAGTTCGCTGCTTAGTGGGCAGGTGAATTCCAGACTTTCTGAAGTCGTTTCTGAGGATCTCCGCCACAGCCCTTTCTTCGTCCGTCCACTGACCAGAGACAGCGGGACTTTCAATGGCACGGTCCAGCTGATCATGAAGTATCGGCATCGTATTGAGCTCATTCATGTATTGATATGCCATGGCCCAAGCATGACTAGCAGCTTCCTGTATACCTGTGTCGGGATGGGTCATGCGCACAAAATCACAGAGGTCAAGTACACGGCAAAGCAAGTCACTGAGACGATCAAGATCGCGGACAATCTCAGAATAAGCAGTAATGGAGTGAGCTTCCGCCACCTTTCGTACAATGAGCTGTGCCTTTTCCAAGTTAATCTGGGCGAATGTGACGAAGCCCTGTGGGCTGGTCAAAAAACGATTGTTGAAAAGACCAGCACTTTTCTGGGCCCAACTGGCTAGTGAAGCCATGATATTGCTCCGTGGGGCATCGAAAAAGTCTCGGAGGGTTTGGTCGTCATGGACATGTGAGATTGAGGTATCGACTGGCACGGCGGCAGTGGCTGTTGCTAACGGGCGGCGATTGAGTGGTGGAGGGGCATGAACTGGGTTGCGGCTCCGAGCAGACTGAGCTGACGTTGTTGATAGGCATCGTGAAATTTGTATTGGGCGTAAAGAATGATATTTGGGAACTGCCGAGCAAGATTGGCAAACCCATGAATGGGAAATTGACGACCCAGAGCGAGCAAGTCTCGCTTTGATCATAGCAATGAATGTTGGTTGATGTGACTGAAAGAAAGGGTACAAGATGAATATCCAAGATGAGAAAAAAGTAAAAGGCTTACTTTTTAAAGTTACAACGACATGCAATTACTCAACTCATATAGACCGACCCACTCTTTTCAACTTTTACGGCAAGTTTCGTTTCTGCACTTTAGACCTGCAGTCGAACCTCAGGGAACACAAGGGTTCCTGCCAAATCCGTCTTGGTCGTTTACTTAGCCGGCCAAAATGACGCTTCGTTCCGAGCAATTTTGACAATGCTGATCGTTTAACCGGTATTTAACCGCTGCAACCCCGGTCGTACCCTCACGACCCAGAGAAGCCGAAATATTCTCAGAAGCTCCGGTTTGGCTGTACAGCCCGCGTTGCTCGTTCTGTCCGGTCGACTCTATTGCTTTTTTTCCCAGTTGCACGATTGCTGTTCACCATGGCTGCCCGTGTGTTTTTGCGGAAGGTAAGGATTTCTTGGGCTTGGGCGGGGAAGGAGACGATAAGCGGGAAGGGATTTGATTGTTCTTGATATTGGGCTGTGGTGTTTTTTTTTGTTTTCATGGAGTAGGATCAACTTTATGATGGATATAATGGACCAATTGATTTTGGGGAGATTGGTTGAATATGTTAGCTGACTCTATTTGCGCTATAGAGTGCCCTGGCGCCGCTGGCCGCGACCGGTCTGATGGCCGGCTTTGCCCTGCGCCCCGAGACTGCCTACGCTGAGGCGTCCCACAGCATCCAGGTGTGTACCCACCCTAACCGGCCTTTTTCATACCCGCTTCATCCTATCTCGGCAGTACCCAATGTCCACTAACCACGCCCATCCATAAATTGCAGGCTCGCAAGCCTATCTACGACGACGACGTGCCAACCCCTGCTCCCGCCGCCGAAGCTGCCGCCGCTACCCCCACCAAGTCTTTCTTCACCTCTGCCGCCCCTTCGGAAGCCGCTCCCACAACCAGACCCGCGCGTGGCCCTACGCCTACCGACCGCCTGGCCGTCCAGATCGGCAAGGGCCGTATCCTCCTCCACGGATACGCCGTAGCTGCGGAAGATACCGTCAACTGCGCCATGTCCAAGGTCTTCAACCTTGAACAGTCCTTCACTGGTACTATCGCTTCACTGGCGCCTGCTAAGGAGACCGGTGAGAAGGTGCTTCCCGGTGCTGTCTACGTGCTGGTTGCTGCTATGGCTGGCACCATTGTGGCGCGTAACCGGAATGTCGTCTTCCGGGCTCTCTTCCCTGTGGCGTTTGGCCTGGGTGCGTCGTGGACTTTCTTGCCAGTGACGTCGCGTAATGTTGGTGATTTGGCGTGGAAGTATGAGCAAAAGGTACCGGCTATTGCTGAGGGCCACACCCAGGTCCGTGAAGGTATCCTCAAGGGTATCTCCTTTGCTAGAGTTCACAAGGACATTGGTCTGCAGTACGTTGATAACTCTGTCACCAGTGTCAGAGAAACCATTGAGGGCTGGGTGAAGCAGGGCAAATAAGTTGATGCTTTGTGAGTAGGCGGCTGTGGGGAGAACGACAGCAGATGAGACATCCGACGAATTAGGAGTCTATTTGTTTGCGCACTGTACTATAGTTTATATTGTTTGTGTTTCGATAGAGAGCGTTGACAAACACATTTCTTCTGTTGCAATCGAAAATATTAAAAAAAGGAATAGTAGGATGCAATGTGCATGTTCATATAAGTGCCTAATCTAGAAGAGGAAAACTCCGGCTACCGCGCTAAATACGGCAGACTTTTTGGTATCGTAATGGTTTAACAAACAACTATATTCTACATTGCCACGGAGGCAGCTTCAGCCACTGGTTCAGCTGGCTTTTCGGTAACCTTGGGGGTTACGGCCGAAGAGACCCCCCGCTGTGACAGTGGTGGCCTCTTTTGGCGTTCCTCGGTCTTTCCCCCAGCAGCGACAGCAACACTTGACTTGGTGGCGTTGGCTGCATGTTGGTTAATCTTGGCAACCTTTTCAGCCCGGTGTTTATCGACCTTTCCCGAGTCTCGATCGGAAATGCCTAGGTGGGCATCAAGTTCGACAGCGTCGGTGTGCAACTCGGAGAACCCAAAGGCATCGACAAGTTGGGTGTAGTTGCGGGAGCGAGTTAGGCCTTGGTAGGTGGTGTGTTCTTTGCCTGGGACCATTTGAGCAAGAAGGTATTTTGTGTTGGTGAACTTGTTATCCACGTCGAGCGCATAGCGGATGTATTTCCGGCTAGTCTCACTCCAGTGAGCTAGGCCACCGTCAGCCTTGGTGCGGAAACAGCTGGGATTTTCCTCAGCAGCACGGGCAATCATTGCGCCGTCAACACCGAACTCTTCAATGAGGGGAACTGAGTGATCACGCGAAAGAACATCGCCGTTCATAAGACAAGCAACACCATATTCGTGGCATACTGTGCGGATCATGGCCAGCTGTTGGCGGATGGCAGGTTGTCGGGGACGCATAGGAGTGGTGCGGCAGTGGATGGTGAGAGCGGTGATTCCCGTAGCGCAAAGACGACGGACAAGAGCCTCAGTCTTTTCAGGCGTTTCAAGGAGACGGATTTTGACACTGATACCAATGTTGAATTCCGGCACGATATTCTTAACTAATGCCTCCAGGATACCAGCCAACTTCTCGGGGGTCTGGAGAAGAGCCGCACCCATACCGCCTGATGTACTGAATGATTTAGGGCAACCGGCGTTGACGTCGATTCCGGCCACATCGGCGGCGATGATCCGGGCCGCTTGAACGGCACGGTCCGCATCAGCCGTGCCAACTTGGAAAATAAGTTTGTTGGCTTCGAGTTCGGGGTGAAGACTGAAGATGACACTAGGCTTGACGTTCTCAGGCTTTTCCTGACCGGCGCCGTAAGATGGTGTGCGGACGAAGTCGACAGTACCAGTGCGTGGGTTGACGAGGCGGGCGGTACCGATGAGTGCGCGGTCGACAGTTTCCGGACCTATTTAGTAGTTGCATATATGTTAGACAAGGGATAAGACAATGCAAACTTAAATCAGGAGATACTCACTCCATACGAGATCAGCGCCATAATGTAAAGCCATCAGACGGGAAGGCAATTCGCCGGAGCGCACCATAGGCGCAAGTACCAACTTGCTGCGGTAATCCACCCCGCGAGGGGGGATGGGGACATGTTTGACTGGAGTTGCCATTACTCTGCGCAAAAAGGCAACCAGCATGTCGCAAAGACGCAAAAAAGACGGTAATTCAGAGAGCAAATGCTCTTTGTTCACATGCTGCGGAGCGAAACAATGGCAATCGTCTTTACCCTTAGGATCTGGCCTGTGGGCCTGGAGTTCGCCGGCGATATCGACAAATGGATTTTTTAGGCCTGAATTAGTCGTTATCGATAGCCGTGTAAGACTATGACTAGGGTTGTGGCGAACCCTGTTCTACGCTTCCATGCGCTTCTTCCCGCCACCCCGCATGCTTTTCGGACTCCCGATGCCTGTCTGTAAGCCGTGTAAACGCCACCTCAACCCGCCCAGGCTGCATTGAAACAAGACATCAATAGAGGGGAGCCCCGCCTTTCGCTTGCTTGCGTCAGTGTATTTATTGCTTGCGTCCGATGGCGTCAGAGCTCAACCAGGCATAAACCCGCAGAGGAACAGGCCCCTTGCCAGCTGTCGAGACAGTGTCCAAAGCCGTGCCAAAACTGTGTGATTTTGTTGATGGTGGATCGTTGAAAGACCCGCTATTGTCGAGGTCATTGCCATGAAATTGAACGACGGTAGCGGCAAAATGTGAAAATGGCTCAAGAAGAATTCTCGGCACATGAGCGAGCCAGCGCAATCGGCACATCATTGAGACCCTGGAACCAGTGCAGGCGTCCAGGCACAGAAGACCTGACCTTCCTTTTTATTCACTCCCATTGACCACCCCACCACTCTTTCTTCTTTTTTTCTGCAATGCCATACGCTATAGTTGCTCGCCGTCTGCAATTTTCAACCAAGCATAGCTTTTCACACGCAAAAGCTTTTACTTTAGAAGTCTCCACTATATTCACACGCTCTGTCTATTCTCGATCATTCTCACACAGTGCCTGCAACTTCAAAGACACACCTGGCAACAGCCGTCACGGGAACCCGCCCCTGGTTCCCCCCAAGTCGCGATTGGCCGCCATGGCTCCCCACGCCCCCAAGACGAGCCCCTCCACAGCTGCTGGTGCCCCTCCTTCGTCGGCCAGTGCTGTTGCTAGCTTGTCTTCCAGTGATGAGCGTCTCCCTACTTCTTCGAGCGGGTCGCCCAGTTCTGATTCCTTCTCTTATTTTTCTTCTCCTCATGTTCGTCGAGCCGCTCAGCTTGCAAACCACATCGCTACACCCCTTTGCACATTCGGATACTACAAATTACATCCGCATCGTCATTTGACACCCGCCGAGATGTCTTCCCCCTACACTGTTCGCAAGATCGGTGCTGCCAACACCCTGGAGCACCGCGTCTACATCGAGAAGGATGGCCAGGTCGTCTCCCCCTTCCACGACATTCCTCTCTACGCCAATGCTGAGAAGACCATTCTGAACATGGTCGTCGAGATCCCCCGCTGGACCAACGCCAAGCAGGAGGTATGTTTGTTGCTCTCTAGGATTACTGTTTTACTCGGTTGTTGTTCTTCAAGTTCTATTTTTGTCTCATGAGCATCTTTTGGGTAGTTGCTATAGCTATATTATCCACAGCAACCAGACGCTCTTCTTGTTGGGCATTTCCTCTTTGAGTTGGAGTGCTAGCGGATAAACCTTTTCCTACCCCACCAAGCGCCAATGAATCACGCCATCAAGCTAGAATGTTGTCGAATTCGCCGAGTTCAACGGAGCTTACAACCTCGTGTTTACATTCAGCCTTGTCTAACTTTATATCTTCAATCTAGATCTCCAAGGATGAGCCCCTGAACCCCATCAAGCAGGACATCAAGAAGGGCAAGCTCCGCTTCGTCCGCAACTGCTTCCCCCACAAGGGTTACCTGTGGAACTACGGTGCCTTCCCCCAGGTATGTTTT
This sequence comes from Huntiella moniliformis, assembly GCA_000712465.1. Classification (NCBI taxonomy): domain Eukaryota; kingdom Fungi; phylum Ascomycota; class Sordariomycetes; order Microascales; family Ceratocystidaceae; genus Huntiella; species Huntiella moniliformis. Next base: position 7,622 of record JMSH01000115.1, on the reverse strand, counting down.
TGAGATCGAACTCAATCTTGTGTCACCATGATGGCCCCTGGCTAACCAAACTTTATCATGATTAGACCTGGGAGGACCCCAACGTTGCCCACCCCGAGACCAAGGCCAAGGGTGACAACGACCCGCTCGATGTTTGCGAGATTGGTGAGCTTGTCGGTTACACCGGTCAGGTCAAGCAGGTCAAGGTCCTTGGTGTCATGGCCCTGCTCGACGAGGATGAGACTGACTGGAAGGTCATTGTCATTGACGTCAACGACCCGCTCGCCTCCAAGCTGAACGACGTTGAGGACGTTGAGCGCCACCTTCCTGGCCTTCTCCGTGCCACCAACGAGTGGTTCCGCATCTACAAGATTCCCGATGGCAAGCCCGAGAACTCCTTCGCCTTCACTGGCGAGTGCAAGAACAAGGCTTACGCCGCTGATGTCATCACCGAGTGCAACGAGGCCTGGACTCGCCTCGTCTCTGGTGCCGTTCAGCAGCCCGGTGTTCTTACTACCAACCTGACTGTTGCCAACTCCCCCGCTAAGATCTCTGCTGCCGAGACCCCTGCCATCCCCGCCCACCAGGAGCTTGCTCCTGCCAAGATTGATGCTTCCATTGACAAGTGGTTCTTCATCTCCGGTGCTTCGGCGTAAATCCTGGCTCGTCTCTGAGTTTCGGTGGTCGTGTCTGTTAAGCCATGATCTGTAGCGTAGCGTTTAATGAATGAACAAAATTATACCAATTTATGAGTTTACTTGTATGATGTGATTATTTTTGTATTATCTTCTGGTAGCTTACACTAATGAAAGGGGAGTCTCTCGCTGAGAGTCAGACATGCCCTCCATTCTCGGCCAACTAAACGGATAATATGGTCTCGTCTATCGCCAATCTAATGTACAAATATCACGACGGGTATAGTACGTCATGTTTAATCCCCAATTCAATTCCTTAAGCGTCCGCCAAATCCGCCTTCTTCTGCAACGCTCTCGAATGACGGTCAACTTCCTCGGTCAAATCCTTAATGGTGATCTTATCACAAGGCAAATCCATAACCATTCCATCCTCTACAGCCACAGTCCGTCAGTAATCAGTCCTCGTAACCCACATCACCAAAAAAAAACTCACTAAACTTCACCACCAACTTGGGCAGCTCTGTGCTGTTTCGTGGGAGCAGCGTCGTGTTGACAACCAAACCCTCAGCTCGCGCATTCGGGGGGATCTGAGCAAGGAAGAGACGGGTCGCCCGGGAGAGCGGGGAGAACGGGTTAACCCGCGTGGTGACCTCGGTCATAAACTTGGTGAGCATTTTGGTGGGTACGTGTGAGATTGCTGATAATAGAGACTGTTTGTGAGAAGCCTCCGGATGTCGGTTCGTCTCATTGGTATATTCCAGCATTTTCTTTAGGGTTACACATGACCCTGGATTAGTCAGCTGTACATGCTGGCGTTATTAGGATTGCGACGTCATTGGTTTGCGTTGGCTGGCTATTTAGTTGAAAGCTACCAAAGCTGCGGAAGCGAGATGCATTGGTTGGGACGTTTAATGTCTAATTACTTGAGATATTTTTGTTGATACCTGACGATATATACGAACCTGAAGAAACTCGACGACGACGATTTATATAGCACCACCAACGCCATGCATGTTGACCAGATTCAAGCTATGATGGATTCGCTCCATCGCGAAGTGTCAGAAATCGCAAAGCTGGTACACCTCGCACAAACACACGACCTTTCTTCACCAAATTCGCCATTCTCTCTTGACGCTAGTCCGGAGTCTATATGTAATGAGATTACGGGGGAAACTGGACAGATGATTCGTGATGGTGAAGAAGACTTGGAATACCTGAAGGAAAGCGTACAGGACCTTGTTGTAGGGGATATGCAAGCGCGATTGAAAGAGGGGATCAATACGTTGAAAAAGGAACTTACGAGGTGAGTTTTACACATGAGATGAATAGAATTGCGCTGACCAGTGCGTTTAGTTGCCGGTATAAGCTTCGGGATGCGCAGGTCGCTTTGCACAAGCGGGTTGTTGCGGCGCAAAAGAGCGAGAGATATTTGCTTATTCAGGCCTGTACATCAGATCCACCAGTTGACGATGAGCCGTCTACCGGTACTACCGCCCTACCATCACGACGGAATAACCCATTTGGTGTGCATACAAAGAACACATCACTGACGACCGAGGAACAACGAACCGTTGGTGCGTCAAGTGAATTCACTGCGGAGTTACGAAAAACTTTCCAATCAATCACCCAGGAACTCGATCGGAGTCACTATGCCCAGCAAACATTAGAGGAGTCGTCAAATGCCCTTAAAGAATTGGAAGGCACGTACAGCAACATGCAGACACGGTTCAAAGCTAGCAAGGATTTGATTAACGTGCTGGTTAAGGCGCAAAAAAGCGACACGTGGTATTTACAAATGACGTTTAAAATGTTGGTGGTGGTGGCGGCGTGGCTTTTCTTCAGGCGGATTTTATATGGCCCAATGTGGTGGTTTGTTTGGCTGCCTATCAAGATGATTTACAAGACTGGGGGTACGAGTATTAGTGTGGCAAGAAATATGGCCGGGAAGGGAAAGGGAGAGGAAGTGCTGGTTGGAGAAGATACAGTGAAGGTAGTGGGAATCAGTGACGAGGTACCAGTTGTTAGAACTGTGAAAGAATCGGCCAAGGTTGTGGAAGAGACAAGGCAGGATGAAGGGCTTCCTATGGTGAAGGCGGTTGGGGAGATCATTGATGGCGTAACAGAGGAGGTTGTTGTCAACGAGGTCTTGGAAGAAAGCACTGAGGTGTCACCAGAAGATGATGGCCAAGCAGAGGTGGCGAACGTCGTCGTTACAGAAGAGCAGAAAACCCAGGTTGATGCCCCATCACACGAAACTGACATCCCCATCGTCGCCACCAAACAGGCGGTAGAACCGAATACGTTAGAGAAGGACGAATTATAGAGGGTCACAGTACGCTGTGTTTCATGTTTTCATGTTTTAGATTATCATAACATTCATATTCATTCTCCTTTTTCCTCAATCGACTCTCGTTTAAGCATCAAGATGTCTTTACTCCTGGGCCGCCTCCGCTTCACGCTGACGACGCGTCTTGACAACGGGGATATCACTGATCCAGGGGATGTTGAGTTGTTTCATCTCCACGGCGATTTGGAAGAGGTAGTCGAGACTGATTGGTTAGTTTAGTTTAGTGGATTTAAAGTAGAAACCTGACTTACCTTTCGCACTGGGTCTTGGCCTTGTGTACGTTGTCGCCCCAGACATAGACGCCATGACGGCGGACAAGGACGGCATAGGTATCGGGGTACTTATCCATAGCCTCCTCCAAAAACTCAGTCAAATCCTCCTCATGAGCGGTGTTCTCAATGATAGGGATTCTCAAAGTATCATGGTACCCGAGGTTTCCAGTCTTGCCCATTCCCTTTCCAAAGCCCTTGATCTGTTCAATGTTGTTAATCTCAAAGACATCCTTCCCTTGCATCTCAAGAATCAAAGTGACCATGACAGCCCAGTGAGAGTGAGTGTGGATGCAGCAAGCGGCGCCCCGTTTAGTGAATGCGGCGAGGAAAAGAGGAGTGCATTGGGAGGGCTTGTAGATAGCTGGGGAACGAAGGTACACGCGGTTGTTAGTAGCGAGGGTTTGGGAAAGAGAGAGAACGTAAAGATCCGATGCCTTCATCAGTTCTTTTTGAACGCCCGAGGGGGCAATGTAGACGTGATCGCTGGTTATGTTAGCGGGGTCAAACCATGAGTTGAAAAGTAACTAAACATACTCATCGCGAATCGAGCAACCACCACCCGTACCGGTGACCCAGCCCAAGTGCCAGAACTTGGCACACAGAGCTGGGATCAAGTTGGCCGGGTGTTCCGGGTCCTCGGACTTCACCAAAGCTTCGTTACTCATTGCAGGGTAGATATCCTAGCTAAATATGCCAGGTACGACTAGCAGGTTGGTATTGTGACAGAGCGGGACTGTCAAAATAGATTAAGCAGGTGTTGACCTTGTGAAACGGGTTTACTTTGTGTAACCAATATCGTAGATTAACTGGATCGAGGAAGAGGTGTGTTCAGGGAAGGTACTGATGTCAAAATTATCGTTGGGTTACAGGACCCTATAGTTGAAGTGGAGGGGTTTTACCATATTAGGAAGTGTGGTTCATTTTCATGAAAGTGACGTGATTAGTGTTAGGGTTGGCACGTGAGCTTGAAGATGGTTTAATTGGATTTGACAAACGACAGTTGACAGCTGATCCTCGGTATCGGCTTGAGGAATATCTATGGTTCATAGACTCAGGATTACTTGCGACTCATTGTTGGAGAAAGGAAGTTAGAACAAACGCAATTCTCGACAACCACTTGTTATGTTACTTTTCTATCTACACCAATGAGTTCTACTGCCACGTCATAACACTGTGCCGGGAATTTGGAACCTACGTAGCGGGATTAAACTTCAACTGTAGTACATGACCGTTGCCAAGTTTCTGTGTTACCAGAGAAAGACCTGTTCCATCGTCGATTTCAGGAACCCATGTAACCGGAGACATCACAGTGGACAATTGCATAGATGTGGTTGCCTGGGAACTCCGCTGGTTTTGGTGTTGCGGGGTGATTTGTTCTTTGCCTGGTGAGGTTGTCTTGGCCAACGATTGGAGATATGCAAATGGACTGTTGTTAAAGACTGTTGGTGTCGTCTCCCGTAAGACTAAAGTCCAATGAGGGCTTTCTTCAACCTCACGCAAGAACAATTCGCATCATTCTGGATGCACGAGAGCCACACGCTGGACAATCTGAGCACACACTATGCAGGATTCCATAAACCTAACACCTCACTATACTGGATTAACCAAATTGTGGCTCGCTTACTTTGAGCTCGACGTTGTCCAGATGTACATTCAATAACGGATAAGGTTCATGGGCCATGGATTTCAAAGTCCCATTTGCAAGGTAACCAGCAGCTCAAGGGTAACTATCTGCATGAAACTCATTGGGGACAACCTAACGAAAACTGTATGATTATGCATAAGGCTTTGGAGACTTCAATTACTAACGTGCAAAGCACATGCAGTTGGAACTCGCTTCTGACAAAAGTCACAAAGATGCAGTGATGAAGGTACTATGTGCAAAGAGCTCTGGCGAACATGTGCCTAAGTTTCGAGAGCACCTAATTGATGCAGTTACATTATGTACAAGGGCGGGTCTAGTTGCAGATGCTAGGATTTATGGTGTGTTGGCGTTTCTGGAAGGAATTAAACCTAGCCAGCAAATGTGCCGATCTGGTTCCCGGATTTGAATCAACTGGTTGGGCTCGCACGGTAGATTCAAAATGGGGAAACAAGTTCTAGAACTCGACCATAACGAAGGCCTGCACGGCCACACTCGAAAATGTAATACGGTCTTGTGTAAGTTCTAAAAGACCGAGACTATTGTCAATAACAGACGATATAGACGTGAGACTAGATCTGGGTAGTTGAGGTATTATGTGGAGAAGGTCCTCTAATACTGACACCGTTTCTAAGATGGCAACCCATGCCATAATTGTATGAATGACGTCAGACTGTGGTGTACCAAGGATACGGCCAACTGTACTCTCAAGCCGATCGAAAGCGTCGGGTGGGATTTCGTCAAGTGCGGGCAATAGATCTAGGCCCCATTTTTCGGAAGTTTGGGCGGATAATAACAGAAACCTAGAAAGGATGGCCAGTCAGTAGTAATTCCACAAGTCAATACACGTAATACTAACCCTCCTTGGGCATTAGCTATTGCGCGCTTAATGATTTCCCGTTTTGTCTCTAAAGCTTCGGGTGAATTTTGCCCAGGCTCTGAGCCCCATTTGAAATTGACGTAGTTTTTGACGTCAGAGTCGTGGGCCTTGATATTCCAAAAGGTAAATTCAGGATATTCTTGTTCGTTAATGGCCGAAGTCTTGCGTGAAGAACAGATGATTCGAGCCGTAGGACTGAGTTTCATCAACGAATGAATAATCTTTCGTGTCATCGAAGCATGGCCCTCATCAAGTCCACGACACTCGTCAAGCCCGTCTAGGAAAAAGTGAATCTGGTACACTACGGCTAAATCTTGAAGTAATTGATAGAGAAGTTCAAAATCGGGAAGTGGAACATCGCCCACACAAATCTGTTCATAAATCGATGCCATAAAGTCAGTCGGAACTTTGATCTGGCTCATGATGTCGTGTAGAATGACACCTAATAGCCAGATCTCGAGACATAGCTTATTCGAATAGAAAAAAATTTCAACATGAATGGGACGCTCTTGTACGGGAAGACCTTGAAACTGTGCTTTGAGTCGGGACGAACCAACATCCCTAATAAGGTGGCGGTTAGTACAGTACATCAACTCACGAGGCTAAATGCTTAAACAGTCTAGTTCGGAATACGACAATGTATACTTACATCAAAATGGATTTCCCCATACCAACTAATGGACATGTCAGCACTATATATAATCTTCAAATAACGTGGGGAAAACTTACGACCACCCAAACACCACAAGAATCTATCATTTGTACCTGGAGCGGAATTTCTCCATGCCTGAAATTGTAGAGATTTCATAAACCATGTCCCCAGGTTGTTCCGTGTTCCGCAGAAAGGCGGCGAACTCTCGTCTAACATGAGCTGGTTGGCGTCGACTCGCATCCATTTTCTCAATGTTTCAAACATGTCCGGGTTTGTCCATTTAACTTGAAAGTCGGCACGTTGGGTCAACCCACCAAGTAAGTTCTGTTTGCTGGCAAGCATGGGCGGTAAAGTACACATGAGTCCATCCTACCGTTTGCAGTTGCAAATCCCCACAATTGCATCCAACAAACTCTTGATATAGAGAACTTCCTGCTGTAGGGCCTTTTCTTGGCGTTTTGCCCACTTTAATCGATCCCAAGCGTTGTGTTTATCAAGTGTGGAAATCAAGTTGGAAAGCTCTGTGAACCTGCCGTGAGCAATAACATTTAGGCAAAGTTCTTCTTGTCTTGGGTTAAGCTCAATGTTTATAGAAGGTGACCAATACTGTGGAAGCTGCTTCCATGGCACATGAATTGCCAAAACATCTAGAATCAAGACTGATAACCATTGGTACACTTTTCGGACTGTTTTGCTACTAAGATACAGCCAGCGGTGATCAAGAAGACAGATTGAATGCACTATAGTATAAGATAATAGCACAGTCAATGTTGTGATAGTAAGGCTTGTGTATTGCCCCACTGACTGATCTGAAGTTGCCCCGAGTATGACGGCAAGGTTCTGGAACTTCTGGTATTCCTTCACCAGATTAGAGAAAGCGTTCATATCGAAATCCTTGAACTATGGTATGAGTGGGTGGTCCGCCAGACGTTGAAGAGCATCGAGACATGTGGTTGTGATCCTGTCAAGGGATCCTCGCACTTGTTTTAAAGGATTTGTTTCTGGGGTATCTTTGCCGTCGAAAGCCTACCGAAGGACATGTTTTTGTTTGAATATGCGCAACAAATATAAAGGCGGAAGTTTGAGCCCATGAGACGGCATCCACGTTGTGCTGTCAAAGGAGCATAGGCAATTTCACCAGGCTTGATGGACCTCACTCAGATATGGGATGGCGGCAACACGGAAAAGCAGTCCAGTAGACGCGATAGTGTACAT